>CAIGRN010138225.1:0-12778 GCA_903798345.1 Fraxinus anomala
ATATGAAATTCTACTCATGTATTCTTCTTCTTTATCATTATAGGGAGCTTAATCTTTAGATAGAACAGAGTAGTTAGCTAAAGGTAATGTAACTGGTTTACAATTATACATGCCAAATCTTTTCAATGCTTTTAAAACAAAATGAGTTTTATGAAAAGCATCATAGAATTTAACTTATCTCTTTCAATTTCCATGCATACGATTCTTTTTGCTTTACCTAAATCTTTGATAACAAATTCACCATTCAATTTTTATGTTTATTTTTATCTTACATATCCATTTAGAAGATGAACCAACTAAGAGCATATTATCAATANACAAAAGAGTCAAATCTTTTGTACCATTGTCTAGATAATTGTTTCAAGCTATAGACCTTTTAAGGAAACACACATGATCGAACTTTTTTTTATCTTTAACTCCATTAGGCTGATTCATGAAAATTTGTTCATCAAGTTCACCATGCAAAAAAAACAGTTCTCATATCAAGTTGTTCAAATTCCTGTCAAAATATGCAACTAATGCAAACAAGACCATAATAGTCGTACACTTAACAGTTGGTGAAAAAATCTAATTATAATCTATACCCTCATTCTATATATCATTTAGCAATAACCTAGCTTTAAACCTTAAGGGTTTACATGTATTAGTATCATCCTTAACCTTAAAAACTCACTTACAATGAAAAATTGATTTGTCTTTAGGTCCTAGGTACTAACTCTCTAGTTTGATTATTTTCTAAGGAACTCATTTACTCTCCCATTGCTTTCAACGACTCTTCTATTGTTCACTCTTCATTGCATTCACCAAAGTACTTTAGCTTTCTATCAACTTGCTTATCATGTATAGCATATACAAAGGCTAACTCGAACTCATATTCGAATCTTCTAGGCTCTTTCATTTTTCTTCTCTCTCTATCTCTAGCTAAATGATAATCCGCTAAAGAATTTACATCTTTAGGATACTCTTCTATCATTACTTCTTTTCCATTCTCCACCTAGTTGTTGAATTTGAGTCTCCACTTCATTAGAGGTGATTGGGACATGTGTACTCACTTTCATAGCTCTATCTTCAACTGATCTCTCCTTTCATCTTTCTCTTTTTCACTCACCAGTTCAAAATAAGATTTTAAATAAGGTATTTCACCTCATTAAATGTGATGTCTCGACTCACAATGATCTTAACTCCCTTTTAACTTCTATACCACAACCTACCCCTTAACTTAAGGTAAACTAGAAATACACATTTCCTAACTCTAGGTTCAAGATTTCCTTCACTCCGATGAGAAGATGCAACATAACTAAAAGTTCTAAGCATGTAATAATTAATAAGCTTTCCAGATCATTTTTCATGATGAGTATCACCATATAATGCAATAAATGGAGTCAAATTAATCTAATAATAAGCTGTCATAACAGCTTCATCTCAAAATGATTTTAGGACACCAAAACTTAATATCATGCACCTAACTTTAACGAGTAAAGTTCTATTCATGTTTTCCGCTATTTCATTTTGTTGGGGAGTGTAAAGATGTGTCTTATGCCTTATTATTCCATTTTCTTTACACATGTTATCATATCCAGTGTTGCAAAACTCTAGCCGAATCATCAGTTCTTAAGAAGAGTTTTAGCTTCCTTTTACTAGTTATATTCTTAACTTGTCTTTTCCAAATATTAAAGCTATGGAAATGTCAAACTTATCTTTTGAAAAGATAAACTCACACTTTTTTCGAATAATCATCAATGATAGATAAGAAATATCTATTCTCGCCCGAGGTAAGATTTCTAGTTGGACCCCACAAGTCTAAATGCACATACTCTAGAATTTTTTAAGTTTTGTGAACAATCGTGGAGAATGACAACCTATGATGCTTACCTAGAATACAATGATCACAAATTGACAAATCAGGCACACAATCATGACCAAATGCACCTTTTTCATTGAGAAACTTAAACCCCTTAATACTCACATGTATAAGTCTATTGTGTCATTTATGTATGTAATCAACTTTTGCTGAAGAGATAGAAGAATGTAAATCTCTTATCACTCTTCCCGTAGTATCATTCCATCTTATTCCTTTAATAGAAACAAGTTCACCATTTATCACTTTTAATATTCCATTTCCAATTTTACTAGTGAAGTCAATTTTCTCAATTGGGAAAATTACAAAAGGGTCCCTAATATTTGTAAAAAGCGTAAATGTTTTGAACCTTTTAAATCTTGACATACTATCCTTAATCTTTCATACACGTAGCTGGACAAGTCTTAATGGATGGAATTTGTTACGCCTCACCACCTAAGCCCAGGTCAAAATGTCACGTAGCAATCTACGTAGAAAGAAAAGTCAACAAAAAGTTAACTGGTCAAAAGTGAAGAGATCAAATGAATGACTGAAACTATTGTGTTGAAACACTGCCTAAATGGCCAAAGTACTTCCTATCAAGCCAAAGTGCTACCTAAAGAAAGTCAGAAAAAGAAGAAGAAGCTCTTCACACAGAAGATCAATACAAAGCTTCCTCCAACCGAGGCCTTAGTTCATCCGAAGATGTCTCTTACAAGATTTGTTGACAATCTTTAGGAATGATTGATGTAATATTTGTAATAAAGAATGTCAGGTGTGTAAGCTTAATGTATAGGGCGGCTGACCCTTTGTCAATGTATTTATTGTATAACGGACAGTGATGTGAAGCCTTAGTCAATGAGATGAGGCCACATGAATCTGATCCAATGATCACCACGTCGGCAAAAAATACTATAAATAGGAAGTCTTTGTAAAGAAAAATGGGACTTTTGGGATCTTCGAAAATCTAAAAAAGAAATAAAAAACAACACTGTGAGCAGTTTTTCTAACACGCATATTTAAGAGGAAAAATTCTCCACATATCATCTTGCTTGTTTCGTATTCATTAGCTCGATCTTTAGCTGATAATCATATGCATCTGATTGGTGATTGTTGTTAGCGTAATCATCTTTGTTGTCAACATCACATTTTTTTGGGGTCAACAGATTGGTGCCGTCTGTAGGAAATCAAACATTTCAACCACAAAAATCCCGTGGAATGAAGCTAGTTGGAAGTAACTCGAAAGAAATTTCCTAACCTTTGAAAAATGGGAGTTCTTGAAAAAAGTCTGTTTGAAAATCTAAAACAAAAAAAAAAAAAACCTTAACTTAAAGCTAGTTTGATCCTTGAGAAAATGAACATCTTTTTGGGAAAAAACTTGTTAACATGAGTTCAAGTAATGATGAAGATGCACCTCAAAGGACCAGGGAATACCCTAAAGAAGGAAAACCCTCACGTGTTGTCCTAGTCGCCCATCCTCGACCTCATCAATAGCACAGATGAGGCGGGTCAAGGGGTGGGGCCAAAATAGCAACTAGACTCACTAGAGAGGTGGATAGAATGGCCGCCAATATGAGGAATATAACTCACCAGGCATGACGATGCATGAACTGCTGATGAGCATGTGGGGCCAAGAAGGATACCCAATTCCTCCATATGCAGCCCCAAGAAATGCATTCCACGACCCACCACATGGGATACTACCACAGTGAAAAAGAGGTTCAAAGCCAAATGACTGAATACAAACATTATACTAGGATGGAAGCCCACAGGAAATGGAGGTTGAGGTTGATACATCTACCAACTGTGCCACTGAATGACCCTACGAGGCTCTATTCAACTTTCCTCTAAATTACGAACCAGAAGATGAGCTTTAGAGGTTTGCAAGCATCTTCGATAAGCTGAGCCCAGGGTTGCCTAGAAATGGGCAGGCTCAATCTCTCCTTGAGCCTAGAAATAGGCAGGCTTAACCTCCTCCTATACCTAGAAATAGGCAACATGAGCCTCTTCGATTTGAGAGACAAGACAAACCAGTTTACAACAATGTGCCTCGGAATCTTTTCCCTAGACATGGGTGAAAGAGGAGACAGCATGCCAGAAGTGAACGAAGACCTTCCCATATGTCCTTTAAAACTCAGTTTAGGGAAGATGATGCTGATAAACCACAAAGGTCCTGCGACCTTGATAATTCACCATTTTTGCAAGCGATTAGAAATGCCCGTGTGCTGAACCACTTCACGGTTTCTAAAATTCCTAAGTACGATAGGAGTGGTGATCCTGCGAATCATCTCAACAGCTTCAAGACTCACATGAGTCTAAGATGAGTTATCATAGCCATGAAGTGTAGAGCCTTTCACTTAACCCTAAGTGGAGCGGCTAAAATATGGTATATCATATTGTTAGAAGAAAGCATCCGAAGTTGGCTAAATTTCAAAAAGACATTCCTTAAGTGCTTCGCTACAAGTAAAGAAGATTAATGACCTATCCAACGCCTATAGGTTATGCTGCAGCAGCATGGTGATTCCCTGAAAAGTTTCTTGTCCCACTTTATCGATAAGATGGCGTACTATGTATGCAAGTGATAGATAGAGAGACTCTAACAGCCCTAAGAGGAGGATTTGACATGAACTTTCTCTTTTGGAGAGATGTGTAGAATAGGGACCCTACTAGCTACGATGCCTTACAGGAAATAGTAAGGTTTGAGATCATCAATGAAAAATTAAGAGATCACACGAACATGACTAACCAAGGACTCTTCTCTCCCAAATGCAAAGAGGAAGAGGCCCAACTTTACATTTGATGGATTACCAGGTCGGACAGTCGACCTTTTTCAATCCTGGATAAACGTTGTCTGTTGCGACATTAAACACAGTGCCCACTTTAGCCAACGAGGAAGTAAACCCTGGAGCTGAAACGTACACAGACAGACCCTTTCAAAGATTCTCCCAAACGGGGAGAGGTGGAGGATGAGGTATTAAACCTAGAAATAGGGATGAAGCACCCTCTATTGTACATACCATGACTCATATAGCCACAACATTACTGACTATAGTAACATTGCGAGGCACCCTCAGAATACCAATCAGGGGAGAAGCAGGCGCCTCCAAAGAGATGTTCCTCTTAAGCAGACCCATCAGCCCAGGAATGTTGAGCTGACGTACCCCAATAGAAACAACGCTCCCAGAAGGAGAGCGAATGATGCAAAAAGATCTGGGGAGGGTCAAAGGCAAAGGAGAAGTCCCCAACAAATGCTAGCCAAGAGTCCATCAGGAAAATTGACACAATTTTTGGAAGCCCATATGTTGGAGGAGAATCTAGGAATTTCCAGAGAAACTATGCCAGGGAACCGAATGACCTCCCAATGGCAAGTTTCTTACTCAACAACAATCGAGCCTCTATTGAAAGAAGGGTCCAACCTCTTCGGGCCATTAAACAGAATAAAGTTTATTGTAAAAGGAACACTACCTCTTCGGGCCATTAAGGATCAGACAGTCAAATTTACGAAAAGATGAGGGGTGTCAATATATGTCTGCAAGAACCTCCCACTCGCTTTGGCTGAGTTCGAACTGTTCAACAGACCCTATAAGACATCAGAAAAAGGTTAACATCAGAATTATCAATACTTGGAAATCAAAAGGCTAATACAACACTCACGAGCTTCAGAGTATGAGGTCGAAACTTTCACGTGGGGGACTGTGCCACCCTCACATTCCTGCCACTTCTCCCTCACCAAGAGCCAAATCTCATTTCATCACTTGATGGAGGATGAAAGACCCAAGACAAATGGGGATTGTGACCCCCACGGACATAAGGAATACCATCCTTTGAAATCCCCTTTCCTGAGAACCTGAGGTTGGAAAATGATTTAAGGGGCATGTCCTCTCCAAGAGAAGTCTCATTCCACAGAAAATAGGTTCCCACTAGTTGGGTCCAAGCATTGGGGATGAGCTGGGTGAGAGCCAGCCCGTGCAACCTTAAAACAAATCTAAGAAATGGGTGGATGGGTAGACGAAGGCCTGTCTTCAAAAGAAACTCACTGATAGCAACACAATCATGTCTAGGAAAACAAGCTTGCTCATCCGAGTGGGGATAATAGATCTACGTCGTTGGGGATACAGTATATTTCCCTAATGTTTACTAGGTGTGATGGATTAATGGTTGAAGAGATTTTGGTTGCCCCCAAGCTATTAATTGTTTCTCCTATCCTCTTTGGAAGGAAAAACACTCTGCCCTGCTTGGACGGCTCGAACCAGGTCGGCCGTATTAGTTATTTGTACACCTATCTCAGCAGCTACTTAGCTAAGGTCTATATCCTCCCATTAGAGTGTGAAAATGCCATTGAATTTGTAGAAGTTAAAATTTTAAAATACATATGAATTAAATAGAAGAATGGTGAAGGAGAATCGCCGGAAATGATGAATGTAAGGAGAAAGAAAGGAGAATGAGAGATTTTTGGAAAATATGAATGCTAATTGCGTGCAAAGTGACTTTTTGTTATAAACTGTTGTCTTTTATAGGCAGAAGCTCTTAATACTAGCCGTTAGATGTCGATCTGGATCATCGACCATTCATTGGAAGTTTAAATTTGAGCCACTCAATCAATCTACCACTTCGTCTTCTACTGTCCAAATTAGAATGTCTTCGTCACGCACTATTAAGCACCAAAACTTCGCAAGACTTGCGCATGATAACCATCATTGCGCATTAAATACGGTAACATTTGCTTGTATGAGAAGATTAATCGCTTCAATTGCTTTTTCTTGAAAATGCTCAAAAACAGCAAATCATTTAAAGTACAACACCTCGTGTTCCCCAAATGTTTGAAAAACATGGCTCCTCGTAATTAGTGAATTGAAGCATCAACAAGTGATAGAGTCCCTTCATCTCAACCAATTCGGACAAAGCTTCAGAAGTATAAAGCCATTTCGGATAAAACATCCTCGAACTTAACTTGCCTTGCTGACATTCCTCAGAATTGTTCCAAAAAGTGAGATATCCCAAGGTATACAGCTTCAGATGACACTAACAGGTAATTCGTGAAAGTTAGGTACATTTAAAATTCTAATTATAATATAAATATTTATACTTAGATTTGGGGGACTATTGTGATATGGTAAAAACCACCCCCTAACAAAATTTTTATACATACAATTCCATGCATTATATAAATAATCATGCCTAGATTTGATGGACTATTATTATGCTTCATTACTGAGGCTCAAGTCAAAACGCCACGTAACAATCTACGTGGAAAGAAAAGTCAACAAAGAGTCATCTGGTCAAAAGTAAAAGGATCAAATGAATAGCTGAAGTTATTATGTTGAAGCATTGCCTAAATGGCCGAAGCGCATAAATTCGAAGCTCTTCATATTAAGCCAAAGCAACCTAAAGAAAGTCAGAAAAAAGAAGATGAATCTCTTCACACAGATGACCGATAAAAAGCTTCTTCCAACTAAGGCCTTAGTTCATCCGAAAGTGTCTCTTACAAGATCTGTAGACAATTTTTAAGAATGATTGATGTAACATTTATAATAAAGAATGTCGATGTGTCAGCTTAATGTATAGGGTGGCTAACCCATTATTAATATATTTATTATATAACAAACGTGATGTGAAGAATTAGTTAAGGAGATGATGCCACATGGTTCTAATCCAATGGACACTATGTCGGCCAAAAACACTATAAATAGGAAATCTTTGTAAAGAAAAATGGGACTTTTAGGATCTTGGGAAATCTAAAAAAGAAATATAAACGGTCTTCTGAGCATTTTTTCTAACACGCACATTAAAGAGGAAAAATTCTCTATATATCATCTTGCTTGTTCCGTATTCATTAGCTTGATCTTTAGTTGATAATCATAGCCATTTGATTGGTGATTGTTGTTAGCGCAATCATCTCTGTTTCACCCACCGGTGTTCAAACACTTGTGTCTCACACTGTTAGTGTTCACGTTTTCCTCGCTTCCTTTAGGTACTCCAGTCAAAATGTGCCGAGATTTGCTCGAGTTGGCGTAAGTGGGCCGGACATTTGTTATCTACGTCAGTGTTACGTTTTTTGGGATCAACATAATTCATCCCAACTAATAGTAAATAAGTAGGTGATTGGTGCATGGTGTAAAATTTTTTAAAGTACACATATGCCATCATATTTAATTAAGAAATTATAAAAAACAATCATCATTCATATGGCACCACATCTATGTACTGGCTAGCAAACAACTCCCCACCTCCAAATCTCAAAATTATCATTGTAAAATAAAGTAGACTGTCGGGTAGAAATTTTTTCCTATTCATTAATTATACATATTTACTTGCTAAGAGATTCATTGATTTAATAATTCTTTTCAATAAATATTTTCATCACTGAAATCCAAATGCAATATCTGCATATCAGTGTTCTTCGTGGCTAGAAAGATCACAAAAGCTTTATACTTATAGAGTCTCAATTTGTACGAAATTCATCCATAAGTATTGTTTTAAGATGAATAGCATTATTAGGTAACAAGGTTGACACCACAAGGCACGATTGTTTTAGCGCCCGTTTGTCTCCCATTATTTCACATTATAATGAGAAGAATAATAACTTTTTTAGAAAATGTATAGTTGAAAGAGAAGGAAATTTATTTTGAATTTATGTGTAATATTATTCTATTGGAGAATGTGTGGTTAAGAAGAAATGAAAGAAAAATGAATTATAATTTAATAGAGAAACTTACCAGACAAGAAATCTAGCTACTTTAGGACTGCTATATTACGATCGTCGTTCACTGAGCCTTCGATCGCTGGCTCTCCTATAATCAGGTCATCAACTTCTTTAACCTTCTGGCAATAGACATGCGTCATACATTGTCTTACAACTTTACGGAGATGTGTTTTTGGTAAATAGTCGTTCGAGTAGAGGAAAGTTATTTTTTCATTAACAATTATTACACGCATTCAATTTCTCTGATTTATCAGTCATTGTTAATAAATAATTTCCATCACTCCAATCCAAATGCAATGTCCGCAGTTGAGTGTTCTTTGTGGCTAAAAAGACAATGAAAGCTTTATTCTTATAGAGACTTAGTTCGTAGTTTGTATGGAATTCACCCATAAGTATCGATGTGCTATTAAATTGATAGTTGATGACAATGGAGTTTGGTATCAATTTGCAATTTTTGTAAAGACTAGTCTTTGCTTGTGCAACGCATGGGCTAAATTTTCTTTAAGGTAATGTTCGTGTATTAGATGTGTTGGATTTTCGTATAACTAATGTATGCTTTAATCGAGTTTAATTAGCGCATTTAGAATTTGTCTTTGTTTAATATATCATCTTTCTTCAGTTTTGCTTATCTGGCTAAAGTGAGAACGGACTGTACTTTATATAAAAAATAACATCAGTACATCTTCTTGAAAAAATTGGATTAATTGTTTGTATTACTAAAAAAAATTGGATTATATCTAAGTTGTTAGAAATTTGATGTTTTTTTTCTAAGCCTTCGATCTTGAGTTCTTATTCACCATTTTTATTATCACCTATTGCAACATGAAGAAACAGATATTGGTTATTTACTCCCTTACTTTATAATAACTCATTTAGTAAAGGTGGACAATAATTAGGGAAATGAAGAAGCTAGCAATTCGTTTCCAATCATGTATGGGTTTATCATAGATTATTGTTAGCACTATATATAAAAAAATTAAATAAATAAAAAATGTCTGCGCTGCACGGACAATAGTGTGCGCGGGGCTCGGGGACAACGCCCCCGAAAGGAATTTCGATTTTCGTGTATGTATTAAAGAATTGTGTATGTTGAAAGTTAACAGTTTTTTCTCCAATAGATACTTTTCTCCTATAGATACAATATAGAATATGTATTCTCTACATAAATCATTCAAAAAACAATGTATATTAATAATATAATTTATTAATAAGCAAATCTAACTTAAAATCTAACTATTAAAGCAGCTGCATCCATCACCCGTGATAGAGGATTTCAGTATAAGGCTTAAAATTTTCAAAAACTTGCTTTCCTGCAGACATCACAACATAGATAGGAAATATCAAGGTATGAAAAAAGAAAAAAAATGATGACAAGAAGGCAGACATGTGGGAGTGGAGAGGGGGTTGCTCGTGTTTTTCTCTTCGAGTTTATTGTGCGTAAACAACTCTAATCCTTTTTTTAATATTTATGTTGAACTCATATCGTGTGCATTGAAGACATTGAAAAACTTCTTTTAGGGGTATGTTCTCCTGCAAAGAAATCGCACTCTTGAACGAAATAATAAATGACATAAAAATGAAAAGGAAGATAAACACTATATTTCAAAGATATTGCTTCTATTGTCAATTTTTGTATGCTTATTTAGAGGTACAATTCAAGACCATGCAAAGAAATACTTCAAAATCAGAATCACCTCAAAGTATAGTTGTAAAAATCATTATAATCTGTTCAAACTATGATCAGTCACTGACAAGTCTACCGCTTAAAATGATGAATGCGTATAAAAGTTTCAATTAAGCAGTTGATACAACAATTTGACCATACAACTAATCTAAAACGGGATGATCAGTTTGGTGAAGCCCATTGCTCACCAAATACAGTATACACCCAATGTTAGATTTATCTGCTTGTTATAAGAGCAGTGAAGATCTCGATTGAGAAAATAGCACCACAGATGGAAACAACAGTAGTCCCTCTAACAAACCCACTTTTGTTCTATTGCTCGATTAGAGATGTGGTCAATGCTCCTAATAAAGTACCTTCGAAGAACAAACCAAAATTCATTCTTTAGCTTAAATAACGAATACCAGAGAAGCAGAGAAAATACATCCCTTCAAAATGAGCATCCCTTCACATAAGTTATTTAAACAGAATCTCGCTTATTCTTGGTAGCAATAATCCGAAATAGAACAGCTAAACATTCAAAACTAACAATCCATAATTTGCTGAATGAAAACCATTCATTTTTAAATTTGTTACTACTTTTCGGAATTAGGTTTATTAGCATAAGAAAGCAACAGAAGACCAACAATTGCAATCTAAACAATTAACAACTAAAAAATAGAAAGCATTACTTATACAATATTGACCGTTAAAAAAAGGCATGCCACCAAGATTGTTATTGTTCCTGAACCAATGATGTCAATTGATAAATATAGAAAGCAACTAGTAGTAACAAATATTCAAGTAATGCCAAGAAAATATCAATGAAGAGATTTTACCATATAACTAAATCGGTATGTATTGAAGATATCAATGTCATATGGATCACAATCAATCAAGACATATGCACTCGAGGGTAGTGTTTCATTAAGGAGACACAAAAATCTGGATGAAAAATAAGGCATGGTAGAAATAATAAAACCTAAAACAAAATAATAATTTATTTAGCTGTAACCATACAAACAGTCTTTACCTTTTTGTTAGAACATCAGAATACCTTCTTCCTTGTAGATAGATGTAACATAATTTCCTTTTCAAAAATTTAAAAATAAAAGCATGCTAATCATACAATTATTACAATGCAACAATTTTGTAAGAAATATAAAAAAGCATGCTACTCGTACAGTGATTACAATGTGGCAATTTTATCTATAAAACTGATCATTTGCCAGTGTCTGAAAAACTGCATGACATAAATCACAATAATAGAATCTTCAATCAATGTGAATTCATTTAGAACAAGTGAAGCCCAAAAGAACCAGCTAACTCTAGGAGCATCTTTTAGATCGCTTACAAAGAAATTAGGAAATCGTTTCAACTAAAAAGAAAATGCAACCTTTCTGGCTTTCACATTGTAGTATTTCAAAAATGAAGTATTGGATTGTCATATGAATACACATAAGTTAAATTTATTAACTTACAAGCTCGTTCTAACTCCCTCCTCTCCAACTGTATTTTTGAATTGGGAAGACTTTCATTACATTTTGCAAGAAATTCGAGGAACTCTTAATATTCTGGATCTATATGTATATATATGAACAGAAGAGTTGTGCTTCCTAAAAAATAAATAATAAATATGCAATCGATGACTATATTCAAATGGTAACACAAAAGTCCTGTATATTATTTGTAGTAACTAAACATAAAAGAAAATAGCATTTTTAGGTCATTACAAGAAATCAAAAACTAAAGCTTAAAAATAATTTATTATAATATTATACATATACAGCGATAGATACAAACAAATTGATAGAAACAATAAATTCTTTTTACCTTTCAATAGAAGAATCAAGATTGAGGTTCTGAAATCATTCGAAGCACTTGCATGTTATTGCATTTACCTCAAAACCTCCTAGAAAATACAAAAATGCAAACTCCCATAAATGACTAAGATAATAATAACAAATGGTTTCGGAAGATCTTTCCGAGAATTCAGAAATAGTATGAAATGAATTTAGATCTATATTAATCCACAAGAATATGAAAATTAATACAGAGCTGACTAAGACACTAGATCACCTATCTAGGGTTTAAAGGTACTTTTGCTTTTGGATCTCGAAGAAAATTCTCATTGAATAAATGTTATCATCAATCATAGTGAACCAAAATAAGTACCTTTCCACTTCGTTCCATCCCCCCATTTTTCTCCATTTCCTCTAAATATCTCATGTTGAAGAAGAAATCTGCTTCTTGTTCCAATCTGTAATCACCATACATAAATAATCCATTAAAATCAACTAAAATAAATAAAGTCTACGAAATAGATTTGAACGCATAAATCCCCCTATGGGGGTTTTTTGAAAAGAAAAAAAAATAATTAAAACTAAAGTAATAATTGCCTATGTGGCAATGACGTGATAAACACTTAACAATATACACTATACATGAACTTTACCCCATATATTAAAAATTATACACGAATTCAAATTTCTATCAAAATCCTACACGAATTACAAATTGGTATCACGTCCATATATGAATTAACTCTATTATGTCAAAACTAATCGAACAATCC
>CAIGRN010138311.1:0-15063 GCA_903798345.1 Fraxinus anomala
TGAGGCCTTTATTGAGGTAGAGCTTTCGGTTTTGCTCCTCCCGTGTCCATAAAAGTGCTTCGACCTCTAGTTTCTACTAGGGTGCCCACTTCCACTCCTGCTCCTCCAAAGTCTACTCGTGCATTAATTATTTCGACCACAAGCAAATTCATTATTTTAGAGAAGGCTGAGAGACCTCAATTAAGACAGAAAAAGCCTAAAAACTTGTCCAACGGTGATAAAGCCCAAGCTTTTCTAGGGGCTAACTTTGAGGAGCTCGCAGAAGACGTAATTATAATTCTTCCTTTTGAAATAAGTGTGGACACTACGACATTTTTCAAGTACTAGACTGAGAATTGACATAATCACACTTCTTTCTGCGACACTACTAACCTTCTAGAGGTCAATGATGCTTGTATGGTTTGGGAGTGGGCATCGTTTTGTCGGATTTGCTACGTGACTTAAAGAGATGGGTTCCTTTTGGAAAGATGTCAGATCTGTATTGTCGAAGTGACAAATGTAAGGCGCCTTGCATGGGGATGTTTCATCCATGGTAAGGATTAAGTAGCTCGACAAGCCTCTGAAGCTAAATCTCTGAGAGAGAGACATCACTTGCTTGGAAAGGTTGAACTAAAGATGCTTGTGTTGAAAATATTTAATTAATACCAAGGTGTAACTCTTTTGTGATGTAGTATGGTCCTTTCCAGTTAGGGACAAATGTTCCTGTGCTTGGCTCCTTTGAGGTTAAGAATACCTTTCTTTGAGCAAGATCTCCTATGTGAAATAACCTTTTTTAAAAAAAAAAAATTTAGCATTGTAATAACGGATCATTTTTGCTGGTATGAGAAGTTTTATTTGTGAATCAATTGCCCTTTCTTCAAGGAATTCGAGTTTTACCCTCTTTAGCTCTTCGTCGGTTATCTCATTGAATTGCAATCAATGAGGTTACAACAATCCCACTTCAATAGGGCTCATAACCACAGGTGCATAGGCTATGAGAAGGGGGTCTCTCGTGGCAATTCTGATTGTTGTTCGAATGTCATACAACATTTGAGAGAGCTCATCAACCCATGCCCATTTGGAGACATCATGCTTTCTTTTCAGGGTTTACTTAATGGTTTTATTGATGATTTGACATGTCCGTTTACCTGAGGTAGTGAGGTGTGGACAACCTTTCTTGATTCCTAGCTCTTCATAGAGATCTCTGACCTTTTTGTTATCAAATTATCGCCCGTCGTCAAAGACAATTGAGTGGAAAATACCAAACTTGTAGATGATGTTCTTCCAAAAGAATTTGGAAGTGATGGCCTTATAATCTTTGCCCAAGGGTCCTACTTCTACCCACTTGATGAAATAGTTTGGCAATAAAGGCATAACATGCGCTCTCCCCCTTTTGACATGGGTCCGATGAGATTAATCTCCCATTTGGCAAAAGGGCTAAAGGCCATGGGCTCTGGAGAAGGTTGTCTTTGCACTGTGGTGAAACAATAACACATCACATTTGTACATAAATAAAAGGGCATTGTTTTGAAAGGTAGGCCAGTAGTGTCCTTGCCTAAGAACCTTTTGTGCGAGTATATGTCCTCTTGTGTAATTACTACATACGCCTTCATGAAGTTCTCGAAGGACATATGTCGTATCTTCTCCTATCATATGTTAGAGGAGACGAAGAGAGGCCTTTTTACAGCACGTCATCCCAAAGGATGAAATGTTCTGCTCTCATCCTTATGATCATGGAGAACCTGATTTCTGAGGAAGGTTATGTTAACAACCCAAGCATATATGCCCAAGCTATTAAATACATAGTGTCTGCTTTAGGAAGGTCTATATCCTCTTACCCCTCATGAATTTTTTTATGTCCTACAAAATTCGAATCCAAGACTTCTGCCTTATGAGAGACTTATATTGAATCTAGATATTCATTTGGTACCAAAATTCAACTTAAATTTCTAATAAGGAAGAGGTTTTGGATTTCAATCCTGAGGAATAAGACAAAAATTAATGAAGGATAAGAGAGTAGAGGATCTCCTAGAGTGGACGTACACGTAAGAGAATGGTTTGGGCACGAGATTCGAGCCATATCTTGAATATCAGAAATGCTTTCTATAACTTGAAAACTTTATTTAAGAATTCGATAAAGCAATAATGAAAGTCAAATCATAAATTAATTTTTTTTAAGGCATCAAATAAATAAATAAAAACTAGAAGTTTGAATAATGGTCTTAATGTCTAAATTGATACTTATCAGTTAGTTTTACGAAGAATTCAACAAAGAGATGCGCAAAAGATATCGCCAGATTGAACTATATTATTTTTTAAGAGTTAATATTGAACATGTCATAGTCGAACTAATGTAGCGGTTGGAAATATAATAAAATTAATTATTGTACTGAACTTGGGAACCGAATATAATCGAATCAAACCGATCGAATCGAACCCGAACGGTTCCATAATTAAATTTGGACCCGACGGGTCTACTTACTAAATATTCAAAAAATTTGGTTCAATTCGATTCTCTTCAGAACCGAATCGAATGGAACCGAACTCGAACGGTTCCATAATTAAATTTGGATCCGACGGGTCTACTTACTAAATATCCGAAAATTTTGATTCAGTTCGATTCTCTTCAAAATCGAACCGAATCGGACCATGTCCAGCCTAACTATTTGTGGAAAAACTTTTTCTGCATCGGTGTCAAGTTAAGCACTCTTAATCAATGTAACAATTCAATAGTACCGTCAAACAACACGACCTTGTCAGGCCGAACTTATAAAGTCATATGGAAGTTGTTAGCTTACAACTGAAGGTAGTTTATCTTAATCTACATGTTCATTCAAATTTTCTCAAATCACAAACCAAGAAAAGGAACAAAAAAATGTTGTAAATATGCACATGACAGCCAATCTGTCTCTTTAGAATTCACTTCCGGATGACAAACTCTTCACCCAACTCTCGATCAATACGTTTGATCCACCGTTTCTCACCCTTCCCGGAGGCAGCTCCTCCACCTCTTGCCCCCACATGTGCAATATCCAATCCCTTTCCCACGGGCAAAAACATTGACCGCACAATCCTCGAGTCACCACCTACGACACTTCGCCACCTAAAATCCGATGCCGCTCTTGAATTTGCATTCTTGCATATGAGCACAGCACCCCTCTGGCCAAGTTTCGCCACCCGAAGGATTCTCCCGAAGTCGTTCCGCCTGCAATCCACCACCAAAAAATCTATGCCAACTAAACTTTCCACCACCTCCTCTGCCTCGCCAACAATGACATGGGACGACATACTGGCCTTTTCCATGGCTGCAGCGTACTCTAACCTCGACTCTTCATCAGGGGCTATGCAAATATGCCTGCCGCCGCCATGGCGGCTTGCGACAGAGAGACCGACACTCGTCGCAATTGCCCCACCCTGCGACCATGTTTCTACTATTAGCTTTGCTTTCCACCCGGCTGCCATGGCTGATATAAGTTCTGCTACGCCTGATTCTTTGTGAAGTTCACACTAAACACAGAAACACAATAAATCAGCACAGGAAATTGAAAAATGATCCAACTGAAAAATAAAAAATTAAAAAAAAAGCGCCAACAACTACATTTAAATCGACCCAATATGACTTGGCTACAATTTTACTGACCCATTAAGACCTTCAACGAGTTAAAATTAGGCATCAGGACGAATATTTCTGCAAGGAATTCCATCAGTACTTGCCAGCCAACGGAATATTATTTCCATGGCTAAATATCACTTCCTGACAAATAAACTTTACCGACCGATTTTTCCACGGATCTTCTGTTGGAATCAACGATCGGAAAATCCATGGCTAACCCCACAACTTTTTAGTGATATTGGGATGAGTTTAATGGTTGAACTTACTGATTTTACGGTGTCGAAATAAGCCTTGGTGGCCGTCTCTGGAGACCAAACTAGCTTCATCTTGTCCCTTTTTTTCCCCCAATTTTGTTGTTCTTGATTTGTATTTATTCTTCCCTTTCTTGTCGTTCAAGTTATACTTATCTTTTCTTCAAAGGTGAAATGCCAAATGATGCAATGAAATATGTGTAAAATCTTGTATTTAAATCAGACACACGTCTTAGAAAAGTTCTTGTCAATCCGTTGACATTGATCCACCCAAATCCAACGTGGGGATTGGTATTACAATGCATTCATATTTACGTAAATTATTTGATATTGTTGATGAGTAATAGGCATTCATTAAATATTATGTAATTAATTAAATTGTTGATTTGACTAGAATCAATTTGATTAATTAGAAACAATCCGAATTTCGTTATTTGTTAAATTTTTTGTATAATCTAAGCTGATTAGACTCTTGGACCAAAACCCCAAGTTTGAACAATCTAAACTAGGTGATACACTTAGATTAAAATATAAAATACTTGAAAAAATATTATTAAGAGTACGCAAAGGGGTTGCTTTTAGTTGTTGCAACTCAAGGGAAAGGGAAGGCTTGAATTCGTTTAGCTCTTCGAATGACCCATTAAGTATGTTGTTATCTACTCTAGCACGAAAGGCTGCTATAATATATTTTTTTCCGACTGAGCAACTTAAAGTTCAAAGTGCGATTAGACTATTGCAGTGTTCAAGGTCTCTGTTTATAATTGGCCTTCCTTTGCCAAGCAATCTATTCTACTTACTAACCAACTGTGAGGATAGCAGAAAACTAGTGGTCTATCATAGATTATCGTTTCCTTAAGAACTAGAACATGAGGAATGACTTTATTAGCTTGTCTCGTTTTCACATTCGAAAATATAATTAAGAGTACGCAAATTTATTATTTGAACCTTATATAAATTTATCCATTTTTATTTTCGATACAAGATCGTTGATCATTAGCGTACAATATTTTAAGTGTAACCACTTCTAAGCACGCTAACACAATCTTTCAAGGTGTAGCTACTTCTAAGCAAACATTTTTAGTTGACCACTTCCTCCCTTATCACTTTAGCATCACTTAGGGGGTTTGACTAGTTATCCGAGTTGTTTTCATCTCGACAATGAAACTTATTCCCCATCAATGTCCTAACTAAATTTGACAACTATTATTCAAGACCGTGTCCAATATTTAGCCCATGTTCGAGTTTCTTTCCTTTTTTTTTTTTTTTTACTGAAAAGTCACATTTCAAGAAATGAGTTGTGAATAAGTGAGCAACAGAACTTTTGGATCCTATTAAATGTGTGATTAGAATTAAAATTTTACTTTGAAAAGTAACTTTTAAAGAATAAAATAAAATCCAAATAAATGTTTATAGTTTGCCATGATTTGATACTACCCTCACAGTTCACATTAAATTATTACTCCTCAATGCATTTGAAGTTGAGAGAATCCTTTAATTATACGTGCTGTGGATTACAGTTAGCCCACAGTATATGGATACATCCAAAAGCGGTGGAACTGATCAAACAATGAAAAAAGTGGGCCCAGAGGAGAACCAGGCGACCGTGTCCGTCTGATCTCAATGACTACAGATTGGACAAAAGAGGACAAATGGGTTTCCACGACAAAGACAATGCCTAGATGAGCATCAATTTATGCGACATTGCAGTCACATTATTCAATACATTTTGAATTAATTTTTTTATGAAATATTTACATTAGACCATGGTAGCGTGTAGCAGTGATATCGCTATCACATAAATCAATGATTTCTAGATTATTATTGAAATTGAACTGTACAACTCATTCTGATTGGTTGGTGAGATCACCACGTTACATCCCACGTTTGAATGATGAACAAGTCTACACACATGATTGTAAGGCTAGATAGTGCTCATCATGAAATGCCAAAAATTCGCATTAGAAGAAAAAACTAGTAGCGATTTAATACGTGAACAGTTGATTAGAAAATAAATAAATGTTTTAAGAATTTAACGTTTGTGAAAATATGTTTGGGTAAATAGCACATAACGTCCCCACGTTTTATTGTTATTATGGAAAACGTTCTTACATTTTATTTTATTTTTTGACATTTTCATCCTTATTTTCACATTTCATTGCGCAAAAGGTCATATTTCATTCATTTTCTCAATTAAAAATTATAAAATGACGAATATGCCCTTCTCTTTAAATAAAAAGAAAAAGAAAAAAAATAATTACAACCATAGTACCAAATTTTTTTTAAAAAAAGGCAAATAAGTCCCCAAATAAATTATTAAAAGGGTAATTAGCACATAATATCCCTACATTTCACTATTATAGCGAAAAATGTCTTTACCTTTTTTTTTTTTTTTTTTTTTTTTTTTTTTTTTTTCTTTTTTCCATTTTTTTTTTAGTAGTGGAAAAAGGGTTAAGGAATAGGGTTCTGCATAATTCAAGGTGGGATGTGTTATAGTATACCTAATTTTTGAAAGAATAAAATTTAACTCTGATTTTTGAGACTCTAAATTAAAACCCATTAGGAGTAATTTCTTCATTTTAAAAATAGGGATCAAACAAGGAATAAATATATAAGTAGTTAGTACATAACGTCCCCATCTTTTATTGTTATTATGGAAAACGTTCTTACCTTTCATTTTTGGCATTTTCATCCTTATTTTTACCTTTTTATTGCGCAAAAGGTTATTTTCATCTATTTTCTCAATTAAAAATTGTGAAAAGACAAATATACCCTTCTATTTAAATAAAAAAAATTGCAATCATAGTCCTTTTTTTTTTTGAAAAACGCAAATAAGTCTCAAATAAATTATGAAAGGGGTAATTAGTAGATAATATTTCATCGTTATTGCGAAAAAGTCCATACATTTTCTTTCTTTTTTTTTTTTTTTTGCATTTTCACTTTTAATTACACATTTAATTACACAAATCATTATTTGTTTACTTTCATCTAATATTTCAATAAAGAGCTATGAAATAATGAATATACCATCTATTAAAAAAAATTAAAGAAAAATATATTTTTTTTATAATTTCTAATTTTTTAATAATTTATTTGGGATTCGTTTGCACTTTTTAAATTTTTTTTTAAATTTTTAAAAAAATTAATTGGGGACTCGTTTGTACTTTTAAAAAAAAAAGAATTTAATTTCTAATTTCTTTAATAATTTATTGAAACTCGTTTGCACTTTTTTTAAAAAAATTAGAACTATAGTTGTAATTAATTTTTTAACTTTTTTTATTTAAATAAGAGGGTATATTCATCATTTAACAGTTTTTTATTGAGAAATTGAATGAAAATAGATAGAAATGATGGTTTGCGCAATCAAATGTGTAAAGGTGAAAATGTCAAAAAAAAAAAGATATGAATGTTTTTCGAAATAATAGTGAAAGATATGGTCATTATGTGCTAATTACCCTTTTTAATAATTTATTTGGAACTCATTTACGTTTTTTTTTTTAAAATAGGATTATAATTGTAATTAGTTTTTTTTTTATTTAAAGATAAGGGTATATACGTCATTTCACAAATTTTAATTGAGAAAATAGATGAAAATGACTTTTTGCGCAATGAAAGATGAAAATAAAGGTGAAAATGCCAAAAAAAAAAAAAAGATATTGACGTTTTCCACAATGGTAGTGAAATGAGGACGTTATGTGCTAATTACCCAAATATTTTTTATTGAACTTATAAAAAGTAAGTTATCTTATAAGTAATCTATTATATAGCATGAAAAAATTAAGAATTTTAAGTTTATGAAAATATTTTTGATTAAACTTATAATAAGTAAGTTATCTTTTAAGTAATCTTTTTTTATAGGAAGAAAAAGAAGAATTTGTGAATAAAAAAAATTATATGAAATTTTCGAAGCCCTTGCTCTTCTAATGTGCTCCAAGGATCAATTGGGTGAGATAGGATGGAAGGTATTAAGACTCGGGTTCCGTTAAGACTACCTCAAATTCTTATATGTTGATTTATATTTTCATATTTTGTCCCTTAAGATGCCCGCAAGATGATTTATTTGAGCAAATCAATCTTAAAATTCGTATAATCTTTTTTTTTTTTTTTTTTTTTTTTTGGAGTTTTAATCGAATTAAATTGCTCGTTGAAATTAAATGGAATTTGATACCTTCTTAATTATGTTGATTCATTGTACCAAATAAGTCTCAAATATGTTCGCTTTAGAGAGCTAAAACCTTTATCGAGCTACGAGTCTTCAGCTCAAGTTAGTTTGACAAAGTCTCCCTGCCAATTGCCATTTATTTTAAGATTTCACAATATATCTATAAAACTTTGCTAGTCTTGATATTAATTGGCGTTTATTGGTGTTAAAGATATGGATATATTTTCATGCTTTCTGTAATTTTTCAGTTATATATAGACCGAAATAAAGATTTTCTTTGTACGATTGTACTCATGCCTTGGTACAAGATAAGAAAGAATACGCAGCTTTCCATGCCCAAATGTCTAAGACTCTTGTATGTCTATCTTTCTGCACCAACTACCCGATTGTATAAATGTAGTCGCATGTGCACTTGATCCTAGACATAATGAGAATTGCCTGACCTGAACTGAGATATACAATAGGACCCAGTCTGCAACATTCTCAGTAGTTCCTGAAGGTGAAAGCACAAGTGCTTGAACACTAAATAACATCGCCTGGCTTGCTCAGCTCTTGAACCACTGATGCCATGGTTGGTCTACTGTCTGGAAGCTCATGGGTGCAGTCGAGAGCAATTTTTGCCAACTGGGCTGCCTCTGACTCAGAGTACTTGCCCTTGAGTTTCAAGTCAACAAAATCTTCCAATTTTCCAGCTTCAGCTGCAAGTCTTGTTAGGCTTGCGAGTTTTCGTTTGCCAGAGAGGACTTGCAGGATGATCACTCCAAATGCGTAAACATCACTCTTCTCTGTGAAACGACCGGTAGTTATGTACTCGGGAGCCATATATCCAAACGCAGCGCTGACTTTGAGGGCTGAGTAAACAACATCATCAGCAAGGAGCTTCAAAAGACCAGAATCCAATATTAACGGGTTGAGTTGTTCATCTACAAGGACTTTCTCCACTGATATGTTTTGGTGAACGGTGGGAGGTTTGTTTGGTTCGTTGCTGTGCAAATACTCTATACCTGTTTGGTACATAACAACCACATAACACATCACAGAGTAGAAAGAATAATCTTAGAGCATAATATAATTAAGAATATTTCACATTATCAAATTGAACTTGATATGTTGCTTAGGTGAATGTATCAAGAGTAAGCAATAACTCCACATTACTTGACAGAAAGAACTCGACTACAGAAATTGAAGACTTTATTGCATTAGAAGAATTTAACTTTGACTTATCACTAACTGCAGGATATTATTGTATTTTGCATTCAGGAATATATATGGCATTCATACATTTAATACGGATTTTTCTCAAAAACAACAAAGCAATTATGATCGCGAGTTGTTACTATATTCAGTTTACAATATAATGCGGAAAGGAGCAGTTTTCAGCAAATGTAATATATCAGAGCCCCTAAATGCGCACACGCACACGCACATCTGACTTAACTGCAGATGTTTCTGGTAGAAGATTTCCTTGTATAGATGATGAATAGTGTTGCTCCATACTTTCAAATTAAGCAACATTTTTTTACTTATCCAGATAATTTAGCTAACATTTACTGAATTTTAAGCAAACATGCTCTGAAAGACCGACTTGAAATGATGACAGAGACAAATATTTTGCCTTGTTGAACATTTCTAGGATCATCTTAAGCTAATTCTTACACCTACTTCTTACTTTACCAGCAAATTTAATATCATCAAGGAATGCATTAATTGCAACTGCTTCTGGTCTCTTAGAAGTGAATGCAATAATTGCTTTGAAGTTAGTTATGAATTACATTTTCTTAAATGGTAAGTATTTATTTCTGTTGAATCTAAACAGTAATATTAATTTGATTTTACTTGGGCACATCAAATAGCGTAGTATTCGAGTATTCCTTGGCCAAGTTAAGCTGTTGATGTGAGGAGCTTGTATGAAAAGACAAAAAAGAAACAGAAAACGGACAATCTTCTATACTCAGTTGATTCAATTAAGAATATCAGAGAGAAGTGGAAACAGCGGAGTATGGGTAATTGGAGACCCCAGAAAGAAAAAAAATCTGTAAATTACCATAGATTCAAAAATCATAAAAAATGTAACTGAAGAAATCCCTATTTTTCTCTTAAATAAGATAAGGGAAGAAATAGCAAGTAATTTTCTCAAAATCACAAAGGCTAAGGGGCTATGTCCTTTGTTCTTTGTAGGCTCCACCAGCTTAGTGAATGACAAACGCCCTCATACTCGAGTAAGTGTAAATATGTGATATAATCAAACAATGCTGTGAAATTGTGGCAGTTAATAAGAAAAATAATCTTCGAAACCATGTGAAAATACAATTAATAGGAGTAGGAGGAACCCAACCTTTTGCAATCCCATTGATGATGGAAACCCTTGTCGGCCAGTCAAGGACATCGATACTATCATCCTCGTTGTCAAGATACTGAGACAAATTACCCTTCGAAGCAAAGTCATAGACTAGAAAACATTCGCCCCTGGCCTTCGAGGAACAGAAACCTCTCAATTTAACAAGATTGTCGTGTTTCAGAGACGTCAACAAGCTTAATCCTTTAATGAACTCGGCTTCAACAGTCTTACAATTCATCTTGCTTATACTTTTGATTGCTACTCGTGATCCATCTTTTAGAATTCCCTTGTACACAGCAGAAAAATTACTCTTTCCCAATAAATTCACCTCTGAGAAATGTTGAGTTGCTGATTCAACTTCTTCCAAATTGAACTTAAAGACATTTAGAAACTCGTGACATATACCGTTGCAATCTTGAGAAGACATCGCAACATCCCACCCGTTAGAATACTTGAGATCGACAAGAGAAGAGGGACTTTTCTTGTAGATTTCTTTTGCCTGGTCGATGCTAAGCCGGTCATCGGAAGTATCAGATGTGTTCCCAACTTTCTGTTTACACCTACGATACCGGAAAACAACGAGAAATCCCCCAACCATCAATGCTATTATGGCTGTAGTTACTCCGGCTACAATGCCTATTTGTGGTAATTTTGATGTGGATCTTGAGCAATGAGTTTGGTTGCAAGGAATTGGAAAACTAGAATATTGGGGTATACTTCGAGGGACAGTTGTACGTGGTACATTTGGTTCAATTTGATTGATGTTTAGATTATCCCAAACAGTGCAAACTCGCAATGAAGAAAAGCCAACCCCACATAGACCAGGGTTGTTTTCAGGATGGAATCCTCCATTCAACTTCCTTAAAGCTTCATTCACGTCCATCACAAGTATCGAAGGACAAAGATCAAGAACAAAAATTAGAAAATATGCGTAGAAAATGAAAATTTAACAAGAAAAAAACTGCAGAGCAAAAAAAAAACATTTTAATAGGCAATAGCTCAGCGCCAATCAAGAAGCCCCACAGGTTTCCAAGAATTCATGTTAGCTAAAATATTGAACTGATCGAATACACACTTCTATATTTTTCTAGCTATTCATGGCCTCGTCAAATGATACAAATCTTGAATATTAAT
The DNA here is from genome assembly GCA_903798345.1 of Fraxinus anomala. Lineage (NCBI taxonomy): Eukaryota > Viridiplantae > Streptophyta > Magnoliopsida > Lamiales > Oleaceae > Fraxinus > Fraxinus anomala. The sequence continues at coordinate 11,475 of CAIGRN010138311.1, forward strand.
CAACTACAATACACTAGAATGCCCTTGTTGACTATCTTTCACTCCAACATCTATAGTTCCTCAAACAATGTAATCTTTTTAAAATTAATCTAAAATGGCTCCTAAGTGATAAAAGAAAGAAGAACACAAGGGCCGTTACAATGCATGAATATAATGAAATCAACTCACCAGAAGGCGCAACTCCAGAAAGGTTATTGTTTTGCACATCTAGAACCTCCAATTGGGGAACATTCACCAATCTAACTGGTATTGGACCGGATAGTCGATTGAAGCTCAAATATAGCCTCTTAAGTCCTCCCAAATTTCCTAGGCTTTCAGGAATTTGCCCAGTTAGTCTATTGTGTTGCAATGTAAGAACACTCAACTTTTTTAAGAACCCCATCTCTTTAGGTATGCTCCCTTTTAACTGGTTACAACATAGCTGCAGCACTGAAAAAACAACATTTTTCAATCATAAATAATATAGAGTTGGAAAATTACCAATCTTGAAAATATAATACCACTTTCCCAGAATGCAGATTGCCAATTCAAATTTGAACTTTATCAACTTCAAGAATTAGAAAATTATTTTTTTTAAAAATAAAATTGGAGAATTAACAGTTAATTTGTCCAAATCAAAGACATCCCAGATACCTCAATTAACTTATTGCAGATTTTAAACCACTAATTGTCATTGTTTCTATCATAAGTCCTATATCAGCTTAAGATAAAACAATTTTAAAGCGCTATAGGGAACTAAAACTGGGTTCAGGTCTCGTAATTACCCAGCTTTGAGACAAAGCCGTATAAACTATAAAATCACACAGTACAAACCTTGAAGACTAGCCATGCTTCCGATCTCCGGCGGTATAGTACCAGAGAGGTTATTCACATTCAGATAAAGATCTGTCAATTCAGTGAGATTAGCAATCTCCTTGGGTATTTCTCCAGTCAATGAATTGTAATGCAAGTAAAGACCCGACAAACACTTAAGCTCCGCCATCGCTGGCGACACTTTTCCGGTGAGCCCTTTACTTTGCAGTGAAATATTAGCCACTTTCCGGTGCTCATTACATGCCACACCATCAAATTTCCCACTGCACGGATCCCCATCACTGACCCATGAAGATAAGTACTTATTTTCTGGGTCCAAAGATGACTTTATATCCATTAATGCTCTTATCTCTGCATTTCCACAACTTGGCTTCATCAAATAAGATGCAAATGCAATCAAAAGAAGGAAAATAAAGAAATTTGAAAAACCCATTTTCTTGGTTTGTTTCAGAACAATGAAATCAAATTCAAAAGCTTTGTTATTGATCAATTATTGATCTTATGTCAGATTGACAGAACTTTTGGATTTTTGTGACTTCGGATTCTACTTTGGTGCGAGAGAGGACTAGTAGTGGGAAAGAGTCAGCTTGTACGACTTTTGATCTTATTGACACATGCACCAACATTCTACACTTCCATTGTCAATTGTTTTCTTTGTTTAGTCCCTATCTTCTTTTTTAAAATTCATTTTGCTCAAATTCAATTTTAATCACATATTTTATAGAATCTATAATTTTCTATCAATTTTTTTAATCATGTATTTCATCATTTTTTATCAAAATCTATTAAAAATTTAATTTTTATCTAAATCGACTTAGCATAAGATTCAAAAGGGTTATTTAGATTTTATTCGCGTTGCATGAAACAAAATTTTATTTACTATATAGTTTAGAACAAATGTCCATCTGAAAAAAGGTGGCACTGATTGGATATATAGATCAAAAAGAATGGATGGGTCGGACCAGACTATTATTTGGTCTGAGCTACTAAAAACATGGCTGATCAAATTTGCGTCGAGTTTAAATATAACGTACCAAACAAATGAGAACATCACGATGCTAATGTGCAAACATGAATTCACGCAAACTAAACAAATCATTTTCATGCTCTATCAAAGCATAACACGAGCCACTTTTCTTATTTTATTCGATCTATTCTTTATCGATCTAAAACTTATTACTATCGAATCTTTAAAAATAAGCATATACACCCCCACACACATATATAATTGTTGCTTATCAAATTGGAAAGTCTATGTCCTAAGTCCGGGAAAAAAAAAAGTCAAAATCAAGGGTGGGTTGACAGCAATTGAGTTCTTTTCACCTTAATTTAAATTAAGCTGAGCTAAGGATTGAATTAAAATTGTTAATTTCTTTAAGCATCTGTGGAAATGATGACATAGTGCTGACTTCAATACGACATACTTGTATAACAAAGTCTGTACAGAACACAATTGGTACAGTTTTATACAGTTCAAATCTAGAAAACGCTTTTACACTGGATATCGTGCTTTCTGAAATTCTTAGGAATTAAACTAATGTGACATGGCCCTGTCACATTAGCATCACCCAATTCTTTTTGTCTTCTTTTTATATATGTATTTTCAAATGGAATCAATTTCAAATGTAATAATTGGCAAATTAATTAAAAATCAAAGGAAAAATTAGAATGTAAATTCTTAGACACTCATATTTGTGCTCTTCAACCTTCAATTTATGAATAAATCAATTCTCAATATTTCAATTTTATAACAACAATAGACTCAGTGAACATTTGATCCAATTTGCAATTTAAATGGAGATACTTGGAGCGTGATTTTGAGAGTAAAATAAGTTTTATAAATAATTTAAGAAAAACCAACAATATTGGAAATAGAAAGAGAAAGTATAAACGAAATAAAATCGCATCCGACCTCCAATTCGAGTAGAGATTTGTTGTCTCCATTTGGTTGTTTTCCACTAAAACTTTGACACTTCATTATTGTTAGCAAATAACAAGACGCTGAATGTGGCATCAATTAAATAATTGAAATATACATAAAATTTGATTATATTCCAGTGCTTTTACTTCAAATGGACTGCACAAATTGTGTATTTCAAATCTTAAAAATTCAAGTGCTGGTAAAAGTGATATTAAGCTAAGTTTAAATTTTAGGTGAAAAAATGAGCTGTAAATGGTCTGCCCATAAGTGGATGGAGCAATATAAAAACTATGATGAATTTGAAGAAAATAGCTTACCAACTTTATTGAAGAAATACTTTATAAACATGACTCAACTTCATTTATTTTCTTGACAATGACTAGATATTACGAACCATAAACAAAATGAACAAATCAATTTAACTTCAATGGTTTTTGTCTTTATGTGTGTGGATGTATGTATCCTACGTAAATAAAATAGTCACTTTGTTGTTACTATTCATAAGTCGAGCCGAGTCAAATGACTTTACGGCTCGACTCGGCTAAATCATTTTTATTTTTATTTTTGTTTTTTTTCTTTTTGGTTCGAGCCATATGGCTTTATTGCTCGGCTTGGCCAAATGGCTTGATGGCTTGACTCGGCTAAGCCTTTTTTTTAACGTTTGATTCAGTATTTTAAGTTACAAATATTCGTTTGAAGCAATTTAAAATTTGTTGGAAATGTTGAACTGCGGCCATGATAAATATATGATCCATAAATTTTAAATATCAGAATAATTTTACATTTATTGTGAAACGTAAAGTCGTTATTGTTTATGTTTTTCTTTTCAATCTCAACCGCATTCCAATGTCTTTT
>CAIGRN010138313.1:0-13063 GCA_903798345.1 Fraxinus anomala
GGGGACAGTACGTCGTCGATCTAACCGTTGGGACAGCTCGTTAAGTGGGACCCGGGTCGTTACAAAATTTCTCGTAAAAGTTGTTAAATCCACCAATGACCACCAAACTTTATAAAATTATACTTGATGTCACCATGATCATCCAAATTTATATTTAATGTCACAATGACCACTCAATTTGATTTTATTTCATCATGGTCATCCAATTCCATATAACGTTTCACCATAGTCATCTAATTTCATATAAAATTTCCCAATGGCTATACAAATTCTTTTTCACAATTTTCATTAATTTTAAAAAGGGGTAAAACGATAACTTTGCATTATATGTAAACAATTATTTTTAAAAAAATAAAAATAAAATAAAAACTTATTTTAAAAAAAAAATGTTACTTAAAAAATGAAATAAAATAAAAACTTATTTTAAAAAAAGTTACTTAGAAAAAATAAAATAGAATTAAAACTTGTTTTAAAAAATGTTTTAAAAATAAATAAAAACTTATTTTAAAAAAAAAAAGTTACTTAGGAAAATAAATAAAATAAAAAGTTATTCTTGAAAAACGTTCCTTAAAAAAATAAAAACTTATTTAAATAAACGTTTTTAAAATAAAATAAAACTTATTTTAAAATGAACGTTTTTAAAATTAAAAAAAAATTATATTTGCTTCGGAATCGCATAAAGCATGAAAAATATATCGTTTCCTATTGAGTAAGATAATTTGAGACTCCTTGGATCCTTTAACTTATGAGGTAGTTTGCTGAGTAAGAGAGCACTGCACTCTCATTCAACGCAATGGTCTCAAACTCATTCAATCTTTTTCTCTGGCAACAATTTCTTCAAGAACTTTGCATAGCTTGTAATTTAATTTCTTCAACAATTACCGTTTTATCATTTTTAAAATTAGTGAAAATGATGAAAAGAAAGCGAGTGGTCATTGTGAAATATTATGTGAAATTATGTGAACAAGGTGAAATGTTATATGAAATTGGGTGATTATGGTAACACCGAATATAAAGTTTGATGATTATAGTGACACTAAGTATAAAGTTTGGTTGTCATTGATTGATTTAACTCCTGATTCAATTGGATAAGATTTGGACTCCTAAATTACAATCTTAACATCTAAATAAAGTTATAACTATTAAGTTTTATATGTCGTCAATTCATAAATTAATGAATTTTTTTATTTATGAATTTTAATAAATTTGAATAAAATTCCAAAAAGTATCTATAAGATTTTAACGTAATTATATCCCTATTTGGTGGGGATTATTATTATTTTTAATTTAAATCAAAGTCAATAATTGATTTTAATAACGTATTTTATAGATCCACAACTTTATAATCACACATTTTATCAAAACCTACTAAAATTTTGATTTTGTTAAAGTTTAATAGATTTTGTTAGAGTTTAATAGAATTTAAATGGACTTTGTTAGAGTTTAATAGAATTTTATGTTACATTATAGAAAATTAAATTCGTAACTTTGTTATTTCTAATTTCAGTAATCTAAAAAATACAACTAATAAATACCAGTTCAATTTGGAAAGTTCAAAAAAAAAATTATACTTTACAAAGTCAAGCAAATAAATACAATGAATTAAAAATCAGTTCAATCCAAAAAGAAATCATTTTCGTTATAATGGTGATTATTATGCATAATATACGTGTTTAAGCCACATTATTTTGGAAGAATAAATTTTGAAATAGTAAATTGATGGAGAATATATGGTTGAAAATGAAGGAAAATTTATTGATGTGATGGAAAATATTATTTTATTGAAAAATGTGTGGTTAAAAATAAGTAGAAGAATGAAAATGAAAATTTTAATATTGCACAAACAGGGGCTAAAGACATATTTGATTGGTGAATAAACAGAATGGACTAATTATTTTAAATCTTGGTTGTCCAAAATAAAATTTTGGTTCGGATTTCTAATAAAAAAGAAAATCACCCAATTATACATTTTTATTTTTCTCTCATAAGAATAAGAGTTGAACATAAAATATTCTATTACTATTTATATATATATTTTTTATTTTTTATTTTTTATTTATTCTATTTTTGTCAACGGTATAAATAGTTATGACTTTATATCCATGGACTTGAAATTCACCAAAATCTGAGAGGGCAAAAGTAGTTCAATATGTATATTAATAGGTTCGAAATCCATTTGTCCGAATTCTTTCAATTTGTGAAATCGTTGGAAATTCACCTATTATTACGAACAACTAAACTTTAATGAATCTATTAAAATATAAGTTGATGACGCCTTTATTTTAATGGACTTTTGAAATTTACTATTTGAATCAAGGACACACCATACAAGTGTAATTCTTACCTTTATTTTGACATTTAATCTTTTACATTGTGCGGTTATTTGGATGTCGTAGAGACATAGTTTATCGGGGTATGGTAGTGATGTCAATTGTAATTAGTCAGGTTCAGATATGGTGGAGGTGACCGTGATAATGGTGATATGTGGAGGTTCGATTGGAATAAGGTTTTATATGTAGTAAGTTTGAAATTAAAAAGGTTTTTTTTAACGTAATTGTGAATTGTTGGTTTGAAAGGCCCTATTTTGTGGGTACTTAAGATTGGGCCTTCCTTGGCCCTTTCGATCTGGTTTCCTGCTTGGGCTTGTTCTCCGATGGGTCCCTCTTCTTACTTATGGGGGTAATTTTTAGTCAGTTCAGTTTGTTTAGCCTAATCCATTTGGGCCTCTTTTTGTTGCTGATAAAGGTCCAAGTTTTGGTTTCCTTTTGTATTGGTTTTCAAGTCGTCGGTGCATTTGAGATCCTCTTTCAATTTTTTTAGAAGAATAATGCTAGATGTATATTTCTTTATGAACACGTTTATTACTTTAATAGCATAATTGTGTAGTAGCCAAAACTATTCGGATCGAATTTCGTCTGTCTCCTTTTCCCTGTATAAGAGTGTAGCTAAGCTGTTTTGTAAGAAAAATTCATTACGATCAAGCTATTTAATACTTGCATAGTCATGTTTTTAGGTGATTTTTTGTACTCTCCAATAGCATATTTTCTTAGACTTTAATGACGATTTTCGAATATGAATGTTTAGCCTTATGCTTCAGAATAATACAGTTTGTTTTTAATCTTGAGAAGTTTCTTAATTCTAATAACAATCACGTTATATGTAAATTTTATTTGACATTAAGTTTGGCATTCAATGAGGTTGCCACGATCTTTAATTTGAAACACACTCCAACTCACCGAACATATTTCATCTATACAGAAGGATGTTATCCTTAACGTTAACAAATAATGTACATCCAGCACTACTCTAAAAGTAATGAAATCTTAAAATTAGTGTAATAATAGATTTCCAGTAAAAAAAATTCTATATTAATGTTGTTCTCCGATGACATATTCGTGCAAAAAGAAAGTTAGATGCAAACTCAATGTATTGGAAAAGTAGTTTGAATTATAATTTGAACCCAATAGAATTCACGACGTTATTAAAGATGATTTTATTTCTTGTACTCAAGATTACAATCAATTATTTATTCGAGTAGAAGCACTGAATAGAACTTCTTCTAATTAATATTACCTATTTTCGGGAAATAGGTGCCTTAGGGACTAAATCGCTACTACTCCATGTCAATTTCCATTAACTTTGGCCTTGATCATTATTTTCAAACTCAACGAATTAACAAATAACATTTATACATATGGAGAATATAGAAAATATAAACTCACTTGATCAAGAAAATATTGGTAGCCAAAACGGTCAACAAGCTCGATTGATGCAGTGACTTCAGTTGCCCCATCCACCCAAATAATCGTCGTTTTAGGAGCTAAAATAATTTTGACGCGAAATATGTGAAATTGAATCAAATTTTTTGAAGCCTAATATGAGAATAAAGCAATAGATCAATAAATAATACACTAGAACGATGATCGAATTTTCATGAATCAAAAAAATCCAATTATAAATATTTTGTTGTTTTTCAATTGTTTAGATTGCATAATAAGCTAATAATCTCCAATTGATGGAGGAAAGGAAAAAGAGGAAGGGTGGGTCTGGTAAAAGTTTTGGAGTTGGGGGTGCGATTTTGAACAAAGAAGATAGTTGAATGGCCTCTTAGATACACAAGGAAGGGTAATAATCCCCTAAAACTCATCCACTCCCACGTTATCCAATCCAATCCTTGACAATGCAAGAAGCACTTGCAGTCATGGCCGCACAAACGGTTCTGTATTCAACACCCCACCACTCTCTTCTCCCTCCTTCATTCAATCCCACCATTTCCACCACCTCTTCGGCATCACTCCCACTTACTTCCTCCTTCCACGGCCTCTCTCTCAAAGCCACCACCGCCCGCCTATACTTGTCCTTCTCGGCCTCCGCCGCACCGAAGCCTCTGGCCGTCGTTTCCTCCGCTACCAAGAAGGCAGTTGCCGTCCTCAAGGGCACCTCCAATGTCGAGGGCGTTGTCACTCTCACCCAAGAAGCTGAAGGTCAACTCCATCTCTCTTTTCCATCTACTAATTACACACACTCATACAAGCAGATACTCAAATTCAATTTTTTGGGCTTTAGATTCTGACATTGTGTTTTCTAATTTTATAGGTCCAACTACTGTAAATGTTCGCGTGACTGGACTTACACCGGGTAAACATGGATTTCATCTAGTGAGTATTATTGGTGTTATTAAATTTTAACAATTCTTAGACTTATGCGTATTTCTTTCCTATATTATGCGGGAAAAAGATCTACTAACTTCGAAATTGTGAAACTTATTATCGTTTTATTTGGGTTTTGTAGCACGAGTTTGGCGATACAACAAATGGGTGTATCTCAACAGGTTGGGACTCGAATTTTTTTTGTAAATTTTAGTTCAAAAGAATTAGTTAAAGGCATTTTCCTTAGATTATTAATGCTGGTGTGATTTCCTCCTAATAGGACCACATTTTAATCCAAATGGTTTGACACATGGAGCTCCTGAGGATAAAGTTCGCCACGCGGGTGACCTGGGAAACATAGTTGCTGATGCCAGCGGTAACTTCTTAATACATTTTTAATCGTCTATTTATTCACTTGAATTTGTAATCATAATATTTGTTTTATTGCTACTTGAATGTTGACACAGGTGTGGCTGAAGCTACAATAGTGGACAATCAGGTCGTTCTCTCTGCATCTCTACACGAAGGATCTATTTCTGTTAGGGCACGTGCTTGTCTCATTATAGTTGTAGTCCATCAAAGGAATTTATAATTCTCAATGAGATTTCCATGGTTAAATTTTGCAGATACCTTTGACTGGTCCTTATTCTGTTGTTGGAAGAGCTTTCGTGGTTCATGAACTTGAGGATGACCTTGGAAAGGGTAAAATTTCGCAATCTTAATTGAGACGACTTATGAATGACACTCATTCTTCACTTGTAATGTTCAAATTCTTCGTCTTTCATCCTCAATCCCTTTTGTTTTTCATATGCAGGTGGTCATGAACTTAGTCTAAGCACCGGAAATGCTGGTGGAAGATTGGCATGTGGTATGTGCCCTTTCACTTTATTTTTGTCATTTTCCCTTGGTGTAGTTCGTGGTTTATTTGCATATACATATTCATCATTGTTCATTGCCACATTTATAAATAATTTAATTTTTGACTTGCTATTGTTGCTTTCAGTAAAGCCTCATTTTTCCGTAGTCCTATAACCTCATTCATTGAAAAGAGGGCCACTCTGAAGATCATCACTAAAACTTATTTTCTTTATCTCACACCATAGATTGTCCAAAGAATCTACCCTGAACTTGATTTATGGACAAATTCTACGAGGGAGGTAGTCGCGGGCAAGTTATATTTCACTTTAGACACAATGCTTGCTGTCAACTGTAGAGTTCGATATCTGACATTGGTTTAGCAAGGAAAGTGTTTGCCATTCTTGGTTACTTTATAATCATGTTGGATAGAGTTCACTTTTAAAGCCTAGGTAGAACTTACTTTTAAAATTTGCTTGTAATAAGAGGGTTTCCAAGTGGTTATATGCCTACAAACTGAGTATTAACATAGCAATTATGGACATAATTAGGTCGTTGTAATCCATTCCTATCAGAACTGATGTCCATGGTGCTTGATATTCCTATCTAGGTGACTACATGAACCGGTCTTCTGCTGGAACTAGCGTTACCCAAGTTGGTCAGTTCACAATAAGGGTTATACCTAGAAGGGTGCCTGCACTAATACTAGATGTACAACCTCATTAGGAGCTCTAACCTTAAAATCGATTTTGAAGGATAGGATGCCCAAGTCGTTATAATTGTTAAGAATATCATAGCGTAAGCTCGAAAACGAACATCTTTCGATCCTATAATAGTGACTTTAGTGACTTCAAAGATTGGCCCTAAGCACTTGGCAAAATTTCTGGGTGTGAATAATTAATTAGAAATCTTACATTGTGCTATTCATATATGGTCAATCTCTAGTATCAAAGCACAGAGCATCCCTTTGTGAACTGACAACAAAAACATCAGAAGATGTCAGTATCGTGCATGCTGAGGTGTTTCCACTAATGCTTATCTTTGCTGAACATGGGTCACATTCCAAATTGTTCTTGGCTTCAGTTGGTGGTGGTTTTCTTATGTTTTTGGGTTTTTTTTTAACAGATAAATGAATGTTTTATTATACATGTATTTTTCCTATAAAGTGTGTTTCTGACAAGAACCTCATTTGTTGAAAACTGCTGAAAGGCCCAAAATAAATGATCTAACTTTTGAAGTTTCATTTCACATCCTACTATAGTGCTTAACGCTAGTTGTAAATGTTTAGACCATAGGTTTTCTCGTCAAGCTCTTTGATGCTCATTCATTGAAGGTTTAATACCAAGATCCTACCATATTTTTTCTTCTCTACGCAGTTTAAAATTGAGGGGAAACTTGCATGTTTTTTTAATTTTTCTATTTGGAAATTCCATTTATTAAATATTTTTTTCAACATTATATGTCTGGGAATCACTTGGTTGAAGGCAAGGAATTCCTGAGGACTAAAATATTTTTGCTTAAGATTTAGCCTATGTTTGGCCTCCATTTTTCCATAACTCATTTTCAACCACACATTCTCCCATAAAATAATTTTACACATAAACTGATTTTTTTTCTTATTTTTTTACCGTACATTCTCCAAAAAATAACTATTCCAAAATACTTTTTCTTACAAAATTGGGGCTCAAACATAGGCTTAAAGTCCATGAAGGAAAGATTCAACCTTACACTTCCTTTTTGTACCTTAATTATCTTAAATAGATCAATTATAATAGCTCGTACCATAATATTCTGTAAATTTAGACTGTAGAGGCTTTTCTAGTCATTTGGGAAGATATTCATATACCTATTGATAATAGCATAAGTTGCTCTTGCATTCTTAATGTGCATGCACTATATTGGTCTAGTTCAAATTTAGCCGTGCATAACAAATTCATAAAATTATACATGGAGTACATGTACATGCACATGCACATGCTTTTATTTTCAATTGGATTGCGGGTGCTTTTACATAGGATAATCGAATTAATGCCACAAGAAAATCATAATTGTAGATTCCTTTAGTTGACACTGATGAATTCCATCTATGTATATAGAAAAAAGCAAGAAGGAAAAAGCCATCTTTATTTTGAGGTGTTACAATCCTAGAAATAACAAGACCTTTGTAATCAAGTGTTCCACACAGTACACACGATAATACATAGAGAAGATGGGGCAGAAGAGAAATAGAGGAGAAGTAGAAGAATTAGAGGGAGGAAGAGAGGAGAGAATTTAGAGGAGAGATGAATATCAGTTCATTCAATAATAATTCCTTTACAACGAGAAACCTTCTCTTATAGTTGAAATCTCTAATTAGGAAAGCTACCAAACTAACAAAGGGAAAATTTCCTACTTTTAACTTAATAATATGTAAAGGAAATAAAACCAAATACAACAAAATCCCTCAAAATAAATGATACGTTGTCTTCCGAAAATACTTATTTAATCTTGGTAAGTCTTCAAGACAATATCTTAGTAAGATCTCCACCATAAAGTCAATCTGTGGTTTCTGACCTTGTTATGGAAAAGTGCAAAGGCTGCTCAAATTAGTTGATAGGCTGGTTTCTTGATGTTCAAAGCTTCAAAGTCGTGAGTTGTTAAAGGCAGAATCCACGTGAAACCATTTTATTATTATTTGGATAGTTTTTTTTTTTGTTGGGGGGGGGGTTGGTTTTTACCTTTGGTATTAAAGGCAGAAGCCACGTGAAACTATTGTGGGATATTTGATGAAGTAAACAACCATCACCTTGGATTCTAGGATATAACTAATAGAGTTTAAAATACCTTGATTTCGAGAGGAAGAGCTTTGATGCAACTCAAAACTGGTTGAAGAATATACCTCGGTCCCAAACATTCATTGATATAATCCTTTTTTAGTATGTGTTGATGAAATACCCTTAATGTGTTCGACATTGTGTGAAGCAGTTGACTGGTGCTTCAGGCATGACCAAACAGTTATGTCAAGCACTACTTGATTCAATGTTAAACACTATTTGATACTATGTCCAGCATTGCTTGACGCTATTCAAAGCAGCACGTAGTACTAATTAAGCTAAGTTCCCAAGTTTTTTTACTGAATTACATCAGTTGTGTATGAAGTCAGAATGTTATGCATATATTGTTTTACTGTAATTTCTTTTCTTTTTGCAAATTTGTAGTTACACCAGACAATCACTGCACTCTAGAAGGCACATTTCTGTAACGCATTCTATGAAACATCTTTTATGCTTGTCCATCAAACTATTATTGTGCTTATCCACCAAATATTATGTCAATTGCACACATCAAGTTCAAAAAATTCCTTCTAAGTAGCAAAAACAAGCTTTATTTAGCCCCTGTTCGAGTAGAGATACAAATTCACATTTGTTGGTTTTCGTTGGAACAAACTCATTGTCTTGCAAGAATATTGGAGTTGCCATTACTTCATAGTAGTCATTTATGACTCTCCTTTTTGAAGCTTTTGCATACTACAATACAAGAATAATGATTATAATTTCATCACTAAAATGACAAACTCTAAAGAGTTTGAGTAAGCTACTATAGGTACCCAGTACATGAGTAAACACCAGAAGAAGTTGAGGGAGCTTGATTTTTACAGAATATTATCAGAAAATATGTTTCTACTTGTCTGCCACTACCTAATATGATTAGGCCTTCTCTACGCTGTAAGAGCGCCCTAGGTAAGGACATAGTGTATTAAAGGCTCGATCATTCTCTTTCTTCTTCCCTTCATAAGCTCAGGGGCACATGCATGTCAGGCAAGATAAAGAGACGAGGGTAAGAGAGGAGAGAGGAGAGGGAAGACTGAAAAAGAAAACCACAATTTTCTCTTTGATAGGTCAATTTAGTTATCATGCCCTGATATGGAACTAATGAATGCTATTTGAGATTGGGTTAAATTCTTCAACTGGTGCTGAGTTTGGGATTCTTTCATCAAATTCCCCATCTTGGTTATTTGGAACTAATGCAGGATATGTTTTATTCACTTAATTTTTATGTCTGAAAATTCTTTACAACCTCACCGAGTTTTTCCATGTTACCCTTATCGACTAAAAGGACAACATATATGCTAGCCTCATTTTATGTGTATCATGCAGGTGTGGTTGGTTTGACTGTCCTGTAATGGAAGACCGCGTGACATTTCTCATTGTATGTTTCCTCTAGGTATATGGCAACAGTATTTTTCGGTTGTATGATAGAGAATTGCCAATCTAATATATCTATCCAATAAGTCGAGTTTGTATGCACACTCTTGACTGCAGCATACCTTTGCTGTTTAATGCTGTTCAATACTTTCTACCTTGCGAATTATGACGCGATGCAATAATAGTGTTGGTAGAAGTTATTTTCGCTTCGCTTGCACGTCAAAGGGAATTACTGAAATTTTACGCATTTCACCTGGAAATGTAGTGCTGTTTTTTTTATCGTTGTAGTTTGTGGTGTAAAACACGGAAAAGATTGAGTCGAGTTTGAGTACCGTTGTTTTATTTACTGATAGCGTTTAATAGGCCCGGGTGTCGGGTGGGTCGGTTCGGGTATTTCAATACTCGGACCCACCCATTGTACTTCAGGTATTTAATAGATGGAACAATTCGGGTCCTTGTAAACCAAATCCAAACTCAAACCGTCAGTTCCGACTCTACCCATAACATTTTGTATATGTATTTAATAAACATTTTTGTATAGACCCTTTCAGTGCTTATACCTAGCATGCTTCTATTCGAAAATGTTTGTGCAATGGTGAAAGTTCAACTAAAAAATCTCCAAAGCAAAATAATGAATACTAAAACCATGAAAATAGGAGAAAATTGATATATCAAAATTTTAATTATAGTTTGAGAATAAATTATTTTATTTTAATAAATCTTATTCAATTCGAGGCATACTAGAGCAAATAATCTAATTATGAATTATGTCACATAAAAAATATTAATTAGATATATAATTATATAATATCAAGAAATTACAGCCCATACATTGAACTCATTTAGGACTTGTCTGATACCTTTAATTTTCTCTAGAACTAGGAATTCTTTTTCCATTTTCTAGCTTTTGCATTATTTGATAGTAGAACTTTTTCATGAATTTTTTTTTCTCACTTTCTCTCACACGTGTACATTTTTCTTGATTTTGTTGAAATTGCTTTCCCATCTTTTAGGTGAGTTTTCATTTTCCAGTCTTTTTTTTTTTTGGGCAATTGGAACAAATTTTATAACCAATTTTTTTAAAAAAAATTCATTTTAATGAACAATTTCTATGTAAAACAAAGCCAAACAAACACTAAATNTTTTCCCCCCATTTTTGTAGGAAAATAAAATTTTATTTTTTTTTTTTTTTTTTTTTGGGCAATTGGAACAAATTTTATAACCAATTTTTTTAAAAAAAATTCATTTTAATGAACAATTTCTATGTAAAACAAAGCCAAACAAACACTAAATTTTGATAAAAAATAATTTTCTTGAAATTTTTTTTTTCTTTTTGGCAATGGAAATAAATTTTATAACCAATCGTGTAAAAAATTATCACTGAACAATTTTCATGTAAAATAAAGTCAAACGAACACAAAAAGATTCGAAATTTTAAAATTTTTCGGATGGAAAATTATACTAATTAAACACACTTAATTAACAATTCTTTGAAAAACGAGTTCTAGGTGATTATTTTTTTTGGACATTTTCTTTTCACCTATTTTCCACCATTGTAATCAAACGGATCCTTAATTCAAATAAAAAGGGAAAATTATATTTAGAAAGAAAACCACGAATTTAAGAAAACAAAAAAGGTACCCTACAGCCCAAGCAATTAATATATCAAGTTCAATTATAAAAAAAAAAATTAAAAATCACTGAAGTTTTTAATCAATGCAAGAAAGTAAAAACCTCGAATTGCAAAGAATTTACGTTTTGATTCATCAATTTGCATCACAACCTAACTCGAGCTTTTTATTCATAAAAGTCAAAATTGTAAAGATGAATATGTAATAACATCTGAAATCCAATAATTTGATGTGAGACGAGATTTAAAATAGCAGGAGATGGACTTGATTTCTTAATGTTAGAGTTTAGAGTTTTGGACTAATTATTACCCAAATTAAGATTTTTAGGTTTTATATTTTTTTACCCAACCTATATTTATAGCTATTTTATAAAAAAATATATAAAAATCGGTTTCACTCAATTACCCACGGTTCTATTTCAAGAACCAAAAATCGGACCCGACCCAGTCAATTATCGGTTCCAATTCCTAATTTATTTATTTGGGAACCGAAATGTTTCAATTCGGGAGATTCGATTCTGGTTAAAATGCCATGCCCAAGTCTAGTGTTTAATTTTTATTTGATACTGATACTGCATAGGACAATAAACAAAAATTTAATTAATCTGTCCAATTCTCTTTAGCTTACGAAACATGTTGTCAATGTCATTGATAAATCTTATAATATTATCTAGGGTTAATTTAGCCCCTGTTTGGTGTCCATTATATATATATAAAGAAAAAGGAGTTTTGAATAGTATTTTTAAGAGAATGTGTAGATAAAAAGTATGAAAAAGTTTTGAATTTTAAATGTACAATATTTTATTGTGCGAATGTGGTTTAAAATGATCTTATAACAAAAAAGAGTTTTAAAACAATGGTCACCGGAACTTAATTTTTGGCCACCGAACTTTCGATGATATCTTAATTGGATCATGAGGTTTGATCATTGAATTTTTATTTATTACCAATATTAGTCACTTCGTAAACTCCGCGTTGCCTCAATCCTATGTAGACATTAAGGTTCTTTTTGATTGCCATTTTGTCATGAAAAATGTTACATCCGGGGAAAACGAATTTCAGTTTGGCCGTTTGATTGCAATGTGGAAATGAAAATCGAATTTCAAGGTACAACTATTTTAAACTGCATTTTCTTTGTTTTCATGAAAAAAGAATTCTTATGAGTTTAGTGGATTTTTATTTTCCAACTATATGAAATTGAAATTCATTTCTACCTTATTTTCCAACTTATTTTTCTTTCTTTCTTTTTTTTCTCATTTTTATTTATTTATTTAACTGCTAACATTAGCTAAAATAAATATTATTAAATTTATATAATAATGTTTGAGTAATATTTCCTTTGATCTTTATTTTTTAAATTCGTAAAATTTATAGAGATGGCAATGGATGAAGTCAAGGCGGGGGCAGTGCCGTGGTGGTGATGTCTCTACTTATTTATATAATATTAATATATTTTTTAAATATGATTTGACTTTTAAAAATATAAAATAAAATAAGAAATAATAATCGACCACACACCCTGGCACCGTTGTGGATTTTTGGGCGACGGAACGAGGCCGAGGCGGAGTGGTGGTGATGCATTTTACTTATTTATATAATATTAATATATTTTTTAAATATGATTTAATTTTAAAAAATATAACATGAAATAAGAAATAATAATCGAGACACGACAATGAGAGTCGGGGTGGGGGTGGTGCCGTCTCTAATAGTTATAATATATTTGATATTGTCGGAATTCTCCA
>CAIGRN010138333.1:0-24757 GCA_903798345.1 Fraxinus anomala
TTTGACGCAAAAACACGTTTTTAAATTATAGAATGATTTTTATGAATTAATTGCCTCCATGATTATAGTGCACGATAATTATGCGAGTTTGGTGATTTGTTTAATGCATTCGAGAGAAGGGAAAATAAATTCAACATATATATATAAATTTACGGTCCGATATGGAATAGAAATATACTGCAATACCTCTTGTGAATCTCTAAGTGTTCATAAAATTGTATACATTCTTGTATATTTGCATCCGTTATAGAGATATAGTCGAATCGTCTACGATGGTAGGTCCAACATTACTCGAGAAATTGTTGGATTTGATATGAATATTTATTCGTCATAATTGGATTCGTGTTGTCAAATTATAAAACTAGGGTTAGAAATAATTATTATTGGAAATTCGGGATAAATTACATAAAATTTGTATTCAACCATCAATTGAATTTAGTTTAGTAATTCACAGTTGCATCGTAATTGATTTAATTCTAGTCAATATTATCATTTCGATTAAGGTCGTAGTAAATAGAAATCAAATTAAATAAATCTACATGGGAACGATATTCGAACTCAAAAAATCAAATTTATTGCTTGTCAACGATCCGTACATTTGCGGGAGGTCAGATTCGGAATATATTTTTGCTTGACAAAACTTTACAGGGCAAAGAGCTGCATAAATCATCAAATACCGCTGCTTATTTTCAACCGTCACATCCTGCGAAAACAGGGACATTGCATTTACAACTTACAGCATCCGAATGAAAACACCGAACTATCAACTATATTTTTGACACAAAAGCTGAGCTACATTTTTACACAAATAATACCACTCACCTGTTTTGTTCTCATAAAATTTGTAAGTTCTTGGATTCCTGCATCACCAAACACTAGATCCTGCTCCAGTTGCCCCAGTTCTTTAAGCCCCAGTTCCCTGATAATTTTGTTAATTTTGCCAGCAATCTGAGCCAGTGAAGTATTATTAGCAAAAACCTCAAATCCTTACTTCTATAGATCACTCTTTATTTCACATTGCAATAAAATTGGAAAACATATTTTTAAGCCACGGTTCTCCTCTCTCATAGTGCTCACTGTCCCAAGAAAAAAAATGCAAAAACTAGGTGAGAAAATAAAAAAATAAAAAAAATTCCATCAACTTGTGTTTTGCCGATACAAATACAGTCCAGAAGCCGACGGATCAAAAAATAGAAACCTATGAAAAGCCAAAAATTAACAGCATATCCAAAATAATAGAACAAACAACACAAGGATTTCATAAACTTAAAAGTTAGGGCTGTAGATTTTTCCTTAAAACGCAACACTCAGAGCTTCTTTTTTGGGCCTTGCTTCATGCTTTCTTGGAAGTTCCCGAGATGGACGGATTTTCCAATTGGCGCTTTCGATTGGGAGTTGCACTTTTGGGGAGGAACAATGGCACACGCAGAAGCAGAAGCAGAAGCAGAAGCAGATGATGTTGAAGACTGTGACGATGAAAGATGATGAATGACGAAGCAAGGAAGATTAGGGCAATGAATGGTGAAGAGATGAACGACGTTAATTGGGGATTTTTATGGGTTCTGTGGGATGTAAGTGGGCTGGATTTAGTAAAGTTGGCTATATAATTGAAATTTCAAAAAAGGAAACTATTTGTAACATTCAAAGAATGTTTCAAAAATAATATTTTTCACAATAGTTAACCAAGGTTGTAAAAATCTATATAATATGAGTTTTAGTAACAGACATTGAACGTTATTGTAGAATCAAATTTTAACAACGTTCAATAAACGACATAAAAAATAAAACTTTTAGTAACATTTGAAGAACGTTGCAAGAAGTAAAACATTTCGCAACAGTCAATAAACATTGTTATGAGCTATATATTAAGAGTTTTAGCAACAGGTATTGAACATAGCTATAGAACTAAATTTTAACAACATTCAATAAACGTTACAAAAAAATAAAAAATTTCACAACAGTCAATGAACGTTGAAAAAGACTACATTAGCAAAATTCATTTAAAAAATGTTTCTAAGTCTCAATTATGTTAACAGATAGTAACATTCACTTATTAGAATGTTACAATAGACCTTTTTAGCAACACTCAATTAACGAATGTTGCATTTTGCAAGTTGTAAAATGCTATTTTTGTTGTAGTGGTATCATATATCATATATTCTCAATTAATATCATTAGGCACTCAACATTTTTATACCGGACAATTTCTTGTTCTACCAAGATATAC
The DNA here is from genome assembly GCA_903798345.1 of Fraxinus anomala. Lineage (NCBI taxonomy): Eukaryota > Viridiplantae > Streptophyta > Magnoliopsida > Lamiales > Oleaceae > Fraxinus > Fraxinus anomala. The sequence continues at coordinate 2,228 of CAIGRN010138333.1, forward strand.
ACTACACGATCGCCTTCTTGATGCTCCAAAAGATGCCACCCTATATAGTACGAATGCACAGGTCTGTTAACTATTTATGATCGAATCGGTCTCTTCCTTAGTCACATTTGTATTTTTTTTAAGTAAAAAATTAATCATTCGATAATATATGGAATAACTAAAAACTCCGTTCATGTATCACAATATCCTTTCTAAGGATAATATTGATACATACTCACAAGATCCATGACATGACGAATGTTAGGGTATATATATATCATAGTATATAATAATACACTTATCTAAGTCGTTAAATGATATTAATTTTAATAAATTTTGATGAATTATGACTTAATTATATTTTGTAAAACTCTAAGGCAAATTGTTAGATTTGGAAGAAAGGAACGAAAAAGAGCAAAAATAAAAGAAATTCAAAGTTCGGGGACCAAAGTGCAAACATTCAATAGTTGATTTAAACCATAAAATGATGATTGAAGATCATATATGACCAATTGGATGTAATTAGAGGTCAAAGAAGTGAAATATAGTTAAAGTATCTTCACTAATAAATTGTTGAAAAAGTTATGCTCAAGATTTTCAGATTTAAATCAAGACCCATTTTTCGGGTAGCAAAAGTTTAAATTAGAAATTTTTTACCTCTAGAATAATTGTAGTCATTTAAGTTATCTTTCCAGCACACTTTAAATCATCTTAACAGAATGTCAAAAGAGAAAGGTATGACCAAAATATGACCAAAATACCAAAAGCTTCTTAAGGACGAACCGATGCGAACTGACACGCCCGAGAGCTTATTTCCACCAACCCAAGAGCCGAAACGTTGTGCAGTGCATGCATGACTCAAATACTTTCACGCGCGCAGTGTTAATTCTGCAACAAAGCTTGCAATTTTCGACTATGACTCAAATTCCTTTTTAATTCAAATTCTTCACAAGTTAGGCTTAATATTTGCACTCTCATAGATACAAAACTTGGCCAAAACATTGGAAAACTCTCTCTCTCTCTCTCTCTCTCTCTCTCTCTCTCTAGATACACAATACTATTATAAAATTCATCCAGAACAAAATGCCAATTCACCACTTTTGAGAAAAGATCAAACCCTAGAAATGAATTGAAGCCAATTACATCAATATTTTGAAAAATTTAACATTGAAATAGAAGAACAAGATTTCTTATATTCTTTCATGATCCGAGTAATATTTTCCCATTATTCTTCCCGTAATTTATTCAAAAATATACTACGCTACATTCTTTTGCATTGAATGAAAAAGAACCCTATTATTTATTTGTTTTAAATTCAAGATTAGTAATTTAATTTATTTCTTATGCTTCTTAATTAATTCTGCACACTCATTTCATTATTTAATTGATTGACCATCAATTAGATAATTAGTTCCTTGTTATAGTGTTGAGAGACTCATAATAAATTTAAAACGCGTCAAATTAACATATGCGTAATAGATGTTAGGAATAACATTTATCACGTGCACAATCATATAAATAATCTAAAATTTAATGCATTATAATCATTTGAATACGGGTTACGAGTAGATTCGGATAGTGATTATGATATATTTAATTTGTCTTGAAAAATAAAATTATTTTCTACAGTTTTATCGATTGTGAAGAACGTATGAACGAAATTAGATTATAAATCAAGAATCGAAATAGATAGCAATAGGCGAAAACCAAATCCAATACAATCATCTATAATTTGATAAAAACCAAATTTCTATAGCTTCCTTAGATTAATTTGGAATAATCAACATAAAAAAAAACTCTTTTGTGTTACATATTTCGAAGTCCATACGAAATTAGTAAAATTGAATTAAATTTATTCCGTGTGTGACAATACTCTTAACTCCCTTAATCAATGACTTGTCAACGATTGCAAATACTTGCGGGATTTTACCGAACAATATATTTCAATCTCCTAATCGTACTAGGATATGGTACTTTAGGTATTTATTTTTGAACTTATGAAATCCATGGACATTAACAACTCAAATTTTGTCTTTGATATAGGAATATCAATAAGGTAGCAAATCTCCGGTTAGAAGCATTCTAAAATCTTTATACTAACTATAAAACCCTTTTTTTTTTGACATATCAAAAAGACTAGAATAACATTTTAACAGAGTATATAATTTTCTAAACCCATGTTCTTCATCAAAAGATTGAAGACAACCATTTCTAAATTGTGTTAATACACTCATAAAAATAACTTATGATAACTTTTAATTTAATTTCTATAACACATAATTACTTTTAAACATAACTTATTCATAAAAATATTCTTAGAATAGTTCCACATATGATGTTCATAGAAATATATTTATATATAAAAAACATAAACGTTTCATAATCGAATTAAAACATTAAGTCACCAGTTTTTCGATAGCACATTGAATCTTCATCACCATCATCCACGCCCAAGCAAAACAAATCAACATGTAGGAAGGGAATTAACCCATGATTTTGAAAGTCAATAGATATTATCGGTGCATTTCGTTATCAAATTAGAAAATTCGAACTATAGATTCATATCGTCGTACGTAGATGGATTCCCGGCAAAATCCAGTTTCGATAGAATTATTATAACATGTAGAGTCGGAGAATCATCATTCAAACTATAGTAGTGCCGAAACACCATACCCGAAGGCACCAATTCATTCATACTTTAACGAAAATTCATAACTTGAAAACAAAATAATCACTGCACCTCTACTTACCTTGATTTTCTTGAAATATAAATGAACAAAATGTATAAAAGCCTTTCCCCTTCACATCCTTGTTGTTCCTTTAAACTACTTAAGATAAAGATATATATTTTTTAGAGAAAATAAAACTAATTTCGGATTTGAAGGGAGGTGTAGTTAAAAAAATGATTTTCCTCTTCTTGTAATCTCTCTTTTTAGTGAAAAACTAAATGGGAGAGTTTTATTATCATATCTTGTTAAATTAAGTCTTTAATTAGGAATTTAAAGAGTTTTAAACCCATAAAAATAATTATTATAAAAAGTTTTATAAAACATTTACATAATAAAAAAATAAAGAAAAAGAACTATTTATATGATTGTAACTTATCTCTATGAATGCCTACTAATAAATCAATTATTCCATCCAATTAATTTGGTGTAATTGTTCTTAATGTACAAAAATAAGGAGTTTTTTTTAATTCAAAAATAATTTTATTAAATTACTTTATAAAAACATCTGTATGGTGATTCTAAAACCTAGGTTGCATATATGAAATATCATGCAAATGATCATTGTGGCAATCCAGTTATTCATTAAATCTTTGTAATCAAATTTACTTAAATTTAATGTCTTAAATTATTGAGCATTTAAATAACTTATGGCTTGTACTTTCATAACCTTAAATGGGTCGAACTTCCATAGCTCACTTTTTAAATGGCAATATCAACCAACTTAAGAATATAAAATTCGGAACCTTACAATTCCTATGTACTTTAACAATTCAGAAGTACATAATAATTTAACCAATATTCTCCAACCTTTCTTCCTTGTGACTCAATATTCATCCCAAAATTCATTTATTAACAAGTGCCTTTTAGACTATCATGTGTGTCTTAGAAAGGTACATTTCGTTCTTATTCGACTCATGTTTCCAAACTCACTTGAAAATTCAAGAACTTATATAGTTGATCATGAATCTAAGATAACTTATACTTTGTTATCTATATGTCAAAAGCTAATACAATACTAAAAGCACTAATAATGAGAGAATGCTATTGATTGACAAGTTGTAATTAACTAATACTCCCCACCTAAAGGAAATAAATAAATTGCACTATATTATCTCAAAATTTATCACATTCTACAATACTCTATTCATTCTATCCATATAGTTTTTAGTGAATTAAGACTAGTTAATTTAGTAATTTTTTTTTCATAGATCATTGGAATCTCGTGATAATTAAACATTTCTTGAAGTCTCAATTTTCTACACAACTTAGCCCCTGATAGGTGAGGATTAAAATCAGATTTTTAGCAGATCTTGATAAAATGTAGTTGAAAAGTTATGGATCCCATGAAATATATGGTTAAAATTTATTATTGACTTTGGTTTAGATTAAAATCTAGATTTTAATCCATATCAAATAGGAGCTTAAGTAAATTCTAAATCAATTCAATGCCTTCAACTTATAAAAATAAAAATGCAACTAAAATTCGTGAATCCTTCTATAATGAAAATATGAGTTTCATCTCTATCTCTCATAGCCATATAAAAATTTAGCTCTTATAGCCTTTATATAGTTTACTAAAAAGTAGGTTGTTCACAATTCAATGCCTCTAACAAAGTGTTCAGAACCATAATATAGATCACCACTATGAGTGCGAAAAAAACACCACGAAAAAATTCAACTTAAAGACCAGTTTTAGAAGAACAACAATTGAGATCAAGTTGAGTCTTTTATGCCATCATGATATCTAATATGAGGTTAGTTTGTCCACCTTACAACACTAAGTTGAATGTACCAGTATATAAACCTCCAATTTGTCTTTATTATTGGCATATATTTATTGTACCAAGTTAAAGACTTGATGATGGTCTAAAGACACTTTTTGTTACCACATAAAGTAGTTTTCTAATTCTTTAATTAACTATCCACATAGGATAAGATCCAAAAGATTCAGTGTTTGGCATGTATACAACTATGAGAGAAATATTTTCAAGTGCAATATCTTTTAGCTCAAGCGCTTCCGAGCTAAGTGATCTAATGGCTAATAATTGGAGCACTTGAACCCTTGTAATATTAATCTTTTACCAAACCACTTTCATTTTCTTCGTATCTTATATGTTCCTCTTTGACCCATTTCCAATTTTCGGCCTTTTTTTCTAGCTCATTTAATACTTAAGACTCGAAGTCTTCTACAAACAAAAACATTGCTATATAAGCATGTCCTCAAGACTTAGCAATACAATCATACATTTTTTAGCTTAACACAATGGATAATGTCAATAAAAACAATTCACACTTCAATTGATAAGACAATTGACCTTCAAAGTTTCGAGCTATTGGGACTAGTTTACTACTCATCTATGAAAATACGACCAACTAAAAATTTAAAACACTAAGTTAACCACATCAAATCAATCTCATTTGAGAATAAGATTATCTATCACATAACATATCAAAATAAATACACAAGCACTTAGGTTTTGCTGTAAAAGAAAGAAAAAAAAAAAGTGTATGGAAAATAAATTTTTGCGTACATAATTTTAGAGTCTAGTGTTCAAATATTTGATGCATATATTGTGCAATACACCTACAAAAAAAGAAATTAGGAAGAACCAAATTCACTGTTGCTTTTTAAAATAGTACCAATAATTGTATAGAAATCGATCGATTCTCAATGTATGGTCCAGAAACTAATCTATTTAATAAAGAAACCAAAGTTGAACCGATCAGTTCTATCTGGTTCCAGTTCGATTCCACTGGTTTTGAGAAAAAAAATGCTCACCCTTAGTAATAAGACTCTTTAGAAAAGATGAATGCCGTAAAAAAATACAAGCAAATTGTCAAAACATACAAAGAAGTAGAGTGTGTGAGATTTTGATTTTGATTTTTTTTTTGCAAAGTACAAACTTGTAATGTGAGGGAATAAGTCCTTTTATAGGCAGAGACAACGAACCTCAGTCATTGGATTAAATAAAGAATTATCTTGGACGTCCATTCATCAATTAATTAGTAATGTTGAAATAAAGCGTTAGACATGATAAAAAGCATTGATAAAGTGGTGCATCTCAAACGCGCTAGGAGATGCATGCCTTCAAAGGAGGTGAAGCTTCAACTATTTTTCTTGAAAATATGTGAGGGCTTTCAAATAATTGGCGTAGAACCTAAGAATGTCTCATAGCTTAGATTCCTCAAATCACCTATGCTGCAATGTTCAAATTCTTACACTACCTCGTCTCTATATCATAGCTTCATCAAGCTGCCTATCTTTTAGAGCATCGTCCTCTATGTTAGGACTTTGCCTCTGTCTCATAGTTTCATCTAGCTCTCTATCTTTCAGAGCTCATCCTCTATGCTAGGATCATGCCTCTACCTAATAGATTATCAAGTTGCCCATCCTGCAAAGCCTCGTCCTCTATGTTAGGATCTTACCTCTACCTCACAGCTTTATCAAGCTACCTATCTTTCAGAGCCTTATCCTCTATGCTAGGAACTTGCCTTTACCTCACAGCTTCATCAAGCTACCTATCTTTTAAAGGCTTGTCCTCTACATAAGGACCTTGCATCCGCAAAGCATTGCTTGCATAACTGCTTTACATTGTATCAAAATATTACTTCCACACTTAAAATTCACTCATTATATGAATATCTATGCCCACACTTCAAAGAATATTGTGTTGTGCTTAAATTCACAACTATCACCTTGTAAAAAAATAGATGAAACACTCCACGCCAGAGCATTACCTCGAAAATGAATCACCCCGTAACTCTACAATCTGCTCAATGCATTATATAGATATCTATACATAGACTTGAGAGACTATTATTATGCTTCTTCTGATGAGGCTTCAGGTCATTACCACTAAACTGCCAGCTAACAATCCCAATTAGTTCCACACTCCACATTACTATCCTACCTGATAGAGGTGACTTCGTATGTAAGGTGGCTGAGATTATGTACCACTTTCGTCGAGGTTCCATGTAAAGGTCGACCCTCCATGGCCTGGGTAAAGTGTTTTCATCTGCTTAGAAAGGAATCCAAGGCAATTAGCCTTTTGTTTTAAGTAAAGTGTCTCCCACTTTACTTCTTACAAGAGATCTTTTGTGCAAGATCCTCTTATGACTGATTGATATGACATTTCTACAGCAAGACCTTGTTTGGGAGTGATTAGAATCCGATTAAAATTGAAAATATAGCCGTTATTGGGTCCTACTCGTCTAATAAAAGTCAACAACAATGACTACTTTTTCAATTTTAATCCGATTTTAATCTCTACCAAACAACCCCCAAGTACCTAAAAGGTCAAATTGTCGTTATATATATATATATTTCAGATGTTAAACCTTGAATCTAGGATGGCCACCCTTTAGAAAATATTAAATGTTCATCAGCCTATGATTGATAGAGTGACACTTAGAAAAAAACACTTTGGCCATTAGGATGAGGCCACGTGTCTCTTGATTCAACAATGATAACTTTTCATCTTCGATTATAAAGGCTCACACTTAACCTTGTTTGGGCTCCATTTTAGAAAAATTAATTTTTTTTTCTTATTTTCAACCATACATTCACCAATAAATTAATACTACATATAAATTCAAAGAAGAAATTTATTTTTTTAACCACATATTCTCTAAAAAATCATTATTCCAAAATATATATCCCCAAAATCTATTTATAATGGAGATCAAACAGGAGTTTAGTATAATTTGAAAGTAATGCAGTTTTACATACTCAAAGTAAGGTTGCTTTTCCGTTTCTGTTATCTTGTAAATCTTTAGGTGCCCGTACACTAACGTGACTCACATCTGTAAACCATCCCACACCCAAATATACTACTACATTTGATTTACTTGTTCGTCGAAGAACTAGCTGATGCCTTTCTTACTACCGAAGAAGACCACGAGCTACTAAAGATTTGTCCAAGTGTGAAGGAGCTTGTCTCGTGGAAGTGAGTAGAGTCGGCATCCGTTGGCCATGTCACCCATGCAAAAACCAAGGTCAACCGTTTTTAATAATAGTGTTAACGTATCTTGATTAAAAAATTAGAGCTTGTTTGAGTGGGATTTTAATCGGATTAAAATTGAAATACTAGCCGTTATTGTTGACTTTTATTAGACGAGTGCGACTCAATAACGGCTATATTTTCAATTTTAATCCAACTAAAATCTCTCCCAAACAAGTTCTTAATGAAATGTAATGTTAAAATTGAAGTTTGACCATTTGAGTTATCAACTTTTGCTAAAAACTAAACTCATTTGTGCCTATTTTTAGTATAGAATGTATTTTAAATTAGTAGATTGATGGAGAATGTATGGTTAAAAATGAAAGAAATTTTTTTTGATTGCATATAATATTATTTTATTAAAAAATGTATGGTTAAAAATAAAAGAAAAAAATGTATTTTGAAAAATACAGCGATATCAAACCATCCTTCAATCAAATGTATAGAAAAAAAATAAAATATGCTAATCGCAAGAAGGATGGACAAAACGAGGATAGCGGGGGGAAGTAAAGAAAAAGATTCCAAATGGAATTTACCCTTCAAATTTTCAAAAGGAAAACTATCACACATTGCACCAAATACGCGGAAATCTTAAATCCCAGCACACTACTGCCCATTCTCTCCACCAGTTTCAGTATTTAACGTTGCACAATGCAAAAGCTCATTGTTGCCATATTATTTGATTAGATTCATTTCCCCCATTCTAAATACTCCCATATTCTCACACCACAAGATCCATATTTTCTCTATTCAAAGGGAGAAGCAGATAATGAGGTTAGACGGAGGCTGCTTTTTGGAATCAAGGTAACATATTTAGCAAAACAAAAATGCTTCCGATATTCCATTTTTCAGTTTTAGTGTAGTTTCGAGACTTTACTTATCTTTAACCATCTATGGCTTCATTTCTTGGATCTTGAAAAGAGACCATTGTTGCCGAGTTTCTGACTTGTTAATTTACAATTTTTCTAATTTTTTGCCTATTGTTGAATGCACGACCTAATTCTTCTACTGGAGGTAAATTGAAGTTAGTATTTTTCCTTGTTCCCATTCCAATAATATGATTTCTTTAAGGTTTTCAAATCCACATCCCCAAGTTATGGAAATTTTGACCCAAAATTTAACCATGGTCATTGCTAGTTTTGAGATGATATTGGGCATAATTAATAAAATATAATCTTTGGTAGTTTGGGATGCTGATTTCAGTTTATTGAATGGTTTTCACATAAATTGAAATTACAGATAATGGGAAGGAGTCTAAGTCTAAGCCCAATACTTCGAATGGAGTTGGAGAATCTCCGACAAGGATGCTGACAGTAGGTCAGCTATGAAAACGTTGAAATCATTTGTGAAAGACTTGGATTCCAAAGCAATACCTCTGTTTCTTGCTCTGGTTTCTGAAACCAAAGAAAATAGGCATCGTAGGGTGAGTATACAATTTCACTTTATGAAGTTCTTGCTCGTCTCCATGGACCCAATATAATCCCTCAAATAGATAACATCATGAGTACCATTATCAAGACCCCGTCCTCGAGTGCATGATCTTTTGCTCTTCACCAGGCTTGCTCAAAGGTTGTTCCAGCTATTGCAAGGTATGCAATGAACCCAACAACAGCAAATGACAAGAAGAGATATATTATCCATCTCTCTGTAAACCCCTATCTAATTCTCTTTTTGGTAGCCAAGAGAATCTATCTTCTGGAGCTGCTCTTTGCTTACAGGCACTTGTAGAATCTGATAATTGGCGATTTGCTTCAAATGAGATGGTGAATGAGGTCTGTCAGAGAGTTGCTGGGGCTTTGGAGAAACATACACAGACCAATTCACATATGGCCTTAGTTATGGCTTTGGCTAATCGCAATAGCTCGACTGTTGATGCTTATTCAAGACTGTTGATAATGTCTGGATTGCAAATCCTGAATTCTGGTTTTATGGAGGCAAATACTCAAAAACATTTCCCATCCATTCATATGGTGAGTTCTCTGATGAGATGTTTGGACGCCAAGAGTATATTCTCTGAATTGGATTTGATAATTAAGGAGATGGAGAAGTGCTAGTCTGATCGAATGCCCTTTATAACTGGGGCTGCTTTTGAAGCTCCGCAAACTGCAAAGAGACTATCTGTTGAGAAAGGTTCAAAGCTTGAGAGGGATGTGGGTTCAATCACTGGCTCAATCTCTGAAAGGAGAGAGAACATCGGGAGGAATGTGGGTGGTTCTGGAGAACAATTGCCTCTCACTGGATCACCTGAGTCACAGACTGTTGATTCTGCTTTTGGATATGATTATTTTATGCAATCACCCATTTCAATGAATCAGGTCCCTCAACTCGGGTCCTATGATCGTAGGAGTGTGAACCGTAAACTTTGGCGAAGGCATGAGAATGGCGGCTTAGATGTATCTCTGAAAGATGGAATGTTTTCAGAGATAACTCCAGGAAGTCCCATCATAAACTTTGGGCACAGTGAATTTTCTGTTTAGAGATTTTTCTGAAAATTTTGCAGGGTTCATGCAAGGAAGTGTGGAGAATGGAATTGTCAGAAGCTCTAATCCCAGTCCTCATGTGAGTTTTGACTTTCAATAGCTATTAATACTTGTTTGAATTAGATTTTATGGAGAGCCATAATTTGCTATAACATGTGAGAAAGAGAGAAAGCATAGTGTATGAAAGCAAATTAGCTAAAATTCAAAGAAAATTAATTGAAGGCTCCAGTGCACCATTTGTTTGAATTTTGAACAGTATGGCCTGCATCTACCTTCCAGAAGTTATACATTTTATTTAGCAAAGGGGAAAATTTGCTTGAATGCATATTCTCTAGCATTTAGAATCAGATTTTTAGATGGAAACTTTAGAATTATTCTAATTGTTTGACTAAATTCCTCCTTATAATGCATATACCACTTTGTTTCGTGTTTCAGAAGACATGGTCTCACTTTAATATCGAGGGTGTAGAAATCTTCACTACTCCAAGAAAGCTCACTCATTTACTTCAGGATCCTGATGGTATGATCTCAGACTTCTCCGTGAGACAAACTAGAAGGTTTGGAAGTCCATTCTCAAGTAAATTTGAGTGGACTCCTACATCAAAGCATGAACAAAATGACCTTGCTCAGGGCATGAACTGTAACATCGAAAGAGGTGAAAACTTCTCTTCCGGAGGGGAACAGTTTCATGGTAAATCAGAATTAGTATCCTAAACAGGAGACGTGCTTCATTCACAAGTGTCCCCAGAGGTAGTTTGACCATCAAACAGAATCTCAGAGTGCCAATATTCAAAAAGGCCATAGAAAACTCGGTTGCGAAATAGTGGGATGTCTTCTTTTAGTCCTATTTGTAGTATTTTTATTTTTGCTGGGGTTTGATAATCAGAACTATAGCTATGTTCTTGTTCCCACCTAACCTCTCTTGCTTAAATTAGTGATTTGATCAATTTCAAAAACCTTGGATGATAGCTTGAGATGCTACACACAGGATTTATGTACTTTTAGCAACCAGAAGTGTTAAGTAAAGCTATTTCTCCTGATACATTAGGACTCCTGCTTTTTTCTCTCTACTGGCCAATTACAGTAGATGCTGCATATGTAAGAAAGCTAAAATTCAAGATATTTACTTCATGAGTCAATCTTGCATCTAGCTTATCTATAATTGTTTTTTATTGTTGGTTCCAAGGTGGATACTTGTTCTCTTGAAATACACATGTTTTATTAATGAAGACTCAGAAGGTAGAACTGAATGAATGATTGGAAACATTTTGCATCAAAACAATCTAAATGGAGTGCTATCTTGCTGGGTGTGATGGATTTAGAATAAACTTTAATGACAACAAAATCCTCCACTGGTCAAGGGCCACCAAGTCAGGAGCTTTAGGCTCTAAGTTGTCGTCTTAGAACTCCAGCTGTGAATTGATGTTGAGCACTGTATTGGTGATTATTAGACTTAATCCTACAGTTGAATATCTTATGAAAATTGTGCAGAATTTAATATTTCAAGGTCTTCAGAATAAGTGGTTGGGAACTTAAATGAGAGAGAACATGTTACATCTGCACAGTTTGAAAGAATTTGCTTTCTCAGTTCAAAAAGTATTTGGCCATGCAGAAGATTCTCCGTTTGCATTTCAGAAATTGGGGTTGTGTATATGCTGTCCTCCTCTCCATTCACTTTGCGAGTTTAAGCTTATGGGTTGTAGCAGGGCTGCTTGGCCTAGGCATATATAAGAATATTTGCTGTACCATTCGTGTCTTGATCCCGGACTGAACATGTAAAGTTCATTGAACCCATCTCTTCTCATTACCACTGAGTTTCTTCTACCCTGTTCTTTCAAAGGGGACACGATGTTAAAGATAGAAAATGGTTCTTTATATTGTTACATGTAGGTATAATGTTGATCGCTTTTAAATGCTATTTATATGGACAGATGGCTTCGCTTCAAATATAGGAGGGCAGGGTGTCCAATCTCCAAGTTACCCATCTTCCTTTTTGGGGTTCAGACAGTAAATCAATAAGAACGGGCCAAATGCGATGCCCCAAGAGAGGAAAAGAATAAGACAGTAAGTCAGCAGATTGAGAATTAAAGAAAATATGTTAAAATTTGCTTACCCGATCAATGACCGTGAATTTTCGAGGTGCACTGGTATAAACCCTGCTCATTTCGTCTGTCAAATGCTTGTAGTTGTCTTTTTCCTCACCCTTCCACTCTTCTATGTTTCTCGTTGTGCTTTTCAAGTCATCATCAGTGTTCTGTTTGAAAAAAAGTTTGTTGAGTGCAGTATGGCCCCAGAATTTAGGGGAAACCTGATCGTTTCTCTTGCCAAAGTCGGGAGGAATAATGCTAAAATTTGCCAAAACTGGGGGCCCGCTAAAAAAATCTGATCCCTCTAGTCCCACTGCATAAGTTGCTTCTGGGGTGCTGACTGTCAGATGGCTTATGAGTGAACCCATTAGGCGTATGGCTGAAGCGCTTGCATTTGAGACTAGAATCTCCGAGATTAAAACATTTCGTTGCAGATTTATGACATGTCTTACCTCAACATTGCCCTCGGAATTTCTGCTAATCAATCCTACCTGCATTTCTTAATAAATGCATTTTCACTCTATTAAATTTTTAATACCAATCTCTTTATTAAACAAGTCTTAGAGTCAAAACTGTGTAAGAGCGACTTGGAAGGGTGAACCCTCCTATATGCCTTTACCCAAATGACTAAAATAGCCAATTTAGCTTCTTGTTTACTGTTTAACATGTAAAACATCTGATTTCGGCCATCTAGTTTTTATATATAAGATCCATTTTTGGTCCGCTAAACATGACTCGATGAGCAAAGAGGTTTTATTTTTTTTCTTTTGTTTGCATAGAAATACGGCTCATATTTTTCATCGAATAAAATACAAATTTTTTGACAATTGAAGCTAGAATGACATGATTTTGCCAATCCCTTTTAGTACATTACTAAGTCACAGGTGGAGCGAATTTAGCCCCTGTTTGGTACAAATTAAAATTTTAATTTTCATTCTTCTATTCATTTTCAACCACACATCTTTTAATAAAATAATATTTTCTATCACATCAATAACATTTTTTTTTTCAATCACACATTCTCCACCAATCTATTATTTCAAAATACATTCTTTTAAAATAATGTGGTTCACACACTCTTAATCAAGTGGATTGAGGCAGTGTATTATAATCTTACTAGTAGTAGGCTGACAAGAAATATTGTCACCAAGGTAGTCGACCATTTTTAACGTCTTTGACCCATTAGCTAAGCTTACTTTTTTTTTTTTAACTTGATGAAGGGCCCAAATATTGGCCCTTAACTTTTTTTTTAACATTTGAGATTGGTATCAAATGTATCTATTGGCTCTCTTACTATATCTAAACTTTTGCTAATAAAACAAGTTAACAAACCTGAATTGATTCTTGAGGAGTTCCTTCAACTTGATGAAGGGCCCAAATATTTGGACACCATGAACCTCTATCGTTCTGGCAGTTGAAGGCTAGTGATATTCCTCCTTGAATGACAGTACCACCATTTTCCCCCTCCGAGACTGTTGTGTGCAGCAACTCCACTGTGCCTCCGTGCCACATTGGAACCTTGAATGAAGTGATTAAACCACTTGGCAGCATCACATTGGCCACGCTTCCATTCTCGAGCGCCATCTTAATGACACAACTATCGCTAATACCCGAAAAAGTGACTCCATCAATTCCGAATTCACTTGCCAAGCAATCCACATCTATAGGTGGAAATGAGAACGAAGCAACTGCTTGCAATGCAAAATCCCTTTTTCTACTGAATTTTTGCCTTGTAGCCGAGAAAAGATAAGGGCGTAAAAAAATGTCTTTGGTTACCAGTTTTATGGTAGAAAGAGAGATGGATGCTGGAGAGGGGAAACAAGTGTAGACAATGTTCATCATCCACTTCCACTGTGAATTACTCTATTACCAATCCTGTCCAGCACCTGTTGATACTATGCGAAGAGAACTTTAAATGGACAAAATCGAGGGAACTGGATATGCCCTTTTATCTTCACTACTCACATCTACTTGATAATATTTGAATTGGTTGGTTCTGGTTCAAACTTGAAAGATATTTTGGAGTATATTTATCTTTGTTGTCCTCTATCTTCACAAGTTTTAAGGACATTTTGAATTAGTCCATCTCTCTACCTCCTTGAAACAACTTATGTGGAAATTACCCACGTCCCTAGTTTTAAACTATATAATTCAAAATTCAGATTTAAAAGTTTTCTTTTCAAAAATCAAATATAAATCAAAATTTAAATATTAATAATAATAATATTATAAAAATTAATTATTCTACGTATTCAAGCCATCATTTTCTACCATAATCAAACCCTAATTATTTCCCTTTATCTTCTTTCTCTCTCTATACCGATCTATTCTCTCTCTCCCCCCAACCTCTCTCTATGGCTCTATTGGCCGCTTTGTGCAAAGAAATGTCTCTCTTCCCAGCCTCTCTCTGTCTTCTGAAACCAAAGAAAATGGGACATCGTCGGGTGAGTATACAATTTCACTTTATGAAGTTCTTGCTCGTGTCCATGGACCCAATATAGTCCCTCAAATAGATAACATCATGAGTACCATTATCAAGACCCCGTCCTCGAGTGCATGGTCTTTTGCTCTTCACCGGGCTTGCTCAAAGGTTGTTCCAGCTATTGCAAGGTATGCAGTGGACCCAACAACAGCAAATGACAAGAAGAGATATATTATCCATCTCTCTGTAAACCCCTATCTAATTCTCTTTTGGGTAGCCAAGAGAATCTATCTTCTGGAGCTGCTCTTTGCTTACAGGCACTTGTAGAATCTGATAATTGGCGATTTGCTTCAAATGAGATGGTGAATGAGGTCTGTCAGAGAGTTACTGGGGCTTTGGAGAAACATACACAGACCAATTCACATATGGCCTTAGTTATGGCTTTGGCTAATCACAATAGCTCGACTGTTGATGCTTATTCAAGACTGTTGATAATGTCTGGATTGCAAATCCTGACTTCTAGTTTTATGGAGGCAAATACTCAAAAACATTTCTCAGCCATTCATATGGTGAGTTCTCTGATGAGATGTTTGGACGCCAAGAGTATATTCTCTGAATTGGATTTGATAATTAAGGAGATGGAGAAGTGCTAGTCTGATCGAATGTCCTTTATAACTGAGGCTGCTTTTCAAGCACCGCAAACTGCAAAGAGACTGTTGACAAAGGTTCAAGTTATTAGGGTGTAATGTCTACATTTTGGTTATCAACGCAATAATTACCTTTTATTAGCAGCTCTATTATCTTGCTTTTTCTTTTTTATGGCAATTTGAAAATATATGTTCAATTAGATCGCCTCTAACGATTGGCGAAAGAAATAAAAGAATATAAGGTACTTTAAGTTTACTGATAGATTAGTAGCAAATGAAGCAAACATATGGGCCTCTATATAACTATTTCAAGAAATATGATGACACAAACCACAGTTTACCTCACTAAGTAACACTACAATATCAAATATAATGTCGCAGTTGGAGCCAACCGAAAACTAGACATTGACTATGCAGCAGCCGAAGGGAATCACACTGCAGTTTGCAGGGGTGGATCAAGCACCGAATATTTTTCTTTGAAGTTTTAAGGTTGAAATGGGCTGGGGCTGACAGCCTAGCCTAGTCCCCCTAAATCTGCTAGCGGCACCTTGGTCATGTGGAATCCAACGTTCCAAACTAATTTCTATCCTTCCTTAACCACTGCCACCGCATTCTCAACTAGTCACCTCTCAATGAATCTGCAAGATTGGGCTGCTAGCATCATCCAAAGCAGTCCCTAATCACCGCCCTAATACAAAAATGACCAACACCATCCTATATCACGAGTTTGTATTTAGCATAATGTGTTAGAATTAGGTTGTGACTCGATTCTATTTGGAATATTATTTTGGTTTTCCATTCGAAGTTTATTCGAAAATGCTAGTTGAATTTCAATTTGGAAGTTCAATTGGGAGATTGACATTTGTGTTGGACTTGAATATGTCAAGATATGGACTAGAGAGGAATTTTCGGCACATTCCTGCTCGCTGAGCATGTGTCTTCCATTTGAGCGCTCAAAACAGTAGTGCTGGAACTAGCACCTACCGCTCGAGTTCTAGAGTCACCGCTCGCTTAGTGCCCGCATGACGTTTAAGCAACGATTCGTCAAGCTTAGGCCCGTTTTGCGTTCTTTACGTGTTTTTAGCATTCTTTTCCATCTATAACTCTAATTTTAGGCTTTGAAACATTCTCTATATAGTTGGCTCTTTGTTCTAATTTAGACAAGTTAGAGAATATTGTAAATATAATGTACTTGTATTTTTTCTCCGTATTTAAGAAAATTCTCCTTTCCTCTACCAATTATCTTTTGTTTTTGTGCATTTGTGATATTTACTTAATATTGTGCCATATATATTTATTATTCTATTCCTAACAAACAGGTATCCGAGCAAGGTCAATCAAATCAAGAGTTCAACTTGATTTTTTATGATGACAACTATGAAGTATGATATTTTTCTTTTGTATCGTAGCACAAAATTTTTGTTGTGGTAGGTAAGGATGCGAGCAGCACTCGCCTAGATAAATTTAGATGATGCGTTTTTGGGGTTTGACAATATGTTCACAATTTGGACGTCGGAGGATAAACAACATAGGGATTGAAAAGCCATATCATAGATTCATCTTCAACTTTCGAATAATATTCTTTATGACATTTTGAAGGAGAAGACTGCCACTGCATTATGGTTCAACTTGGAGCAATTATGTATTACGAAAAGTATAACTAGCAAATTGAATTTGAATTAGCGTCTATATTATCATTGTATGATAGAAAGTACATCCCGTGAAAACCACCTAACTATTCATGAATATTGTCGCTATTTTGGAAACCCTAGAGGTTAAATATAACGAAGAGGATTGGAGCTTGATTTTGTTGTGTTCGTTTCCCGTTTCATATAGATGTCTTTTAGAGACACAATTTTATATAGTCGTGATACTATCACTGTTGAAGAAGTCGATGATGCTCTATTTTTAATGGAGAAGATGAAGTATCTTGTTGAATTTGTGGCTCATGAAAATTGCCTTATTATTGATGGTGGTTATGCCAGGGGCGATTTGAGGACTAAATGCAGTAATAAAATTTGTAAATATTGAAAGAAGAATGGACACATGTTAAAGGATTGCTACAAGTTGAAGAATAAAGAAAAATTGGCTGCAGCTAATCAGAAGGGGAAGAAACTACATATTTTAGGTGAAGTCGATATTGCAGAAATTTTTCATAATTACGGAGAACTTTTGATTATTTCTTACGACAATTCCAAACTTGATGAGGATTGTATTCTTAATATAGTTTGCACTTTTCATTTGTTTCCCAATCGAAATTAGTTTTCTACATATGAAATAGTTTCGGTGTTTTGGTAATAGATAATAATACTCCTTGTAGGATAACTGGTATTGAAATGGTCAAAATTAAGATATTTGATGAGATTGTCAGAATACTTGATGTTGTGAGACATGTTCCAGATTTGAAGAGAAATCTTATCAATACAAATACATCGGTGAATGTGGAATCTTGAATGTTAGTAAAGGTGCCCATACTGTGATGAAAGGACAGAAAAGGTCACAATTATGTATCTTGCATGGTTTTTACAAAATCTTTGAACATCAATTAGCAAAATTTGGGCACTTGGTGAATTTTGAATTAGGTTCAGTACTATCGGAGTTTAGTTTGAAGTCTACATTGAAGAATACATTTTAGTCAAATTCAGCAGTTATGGATAATTTCATTTTGCCACAATTACCAGTGGTGTCATCGTATTCAATTGGTAGAGATAGACCCAAGAAAAATATTAGGCCTCCACATAGATACGGAGATGCTGATTTAGTTTCTTTTACTTTGAATGTGGTTGAAGTGTTGACTCTAGCTGGAACCTTCTATTGAAGTAGTTAGGTGTGATAATTCTGTTATAGTTTGATGATTATAAAATCATTTTGTGATTTTTTGTTGTTCGTCAAGACAATTTGAGCAACTTTGGTGTCCAAGGTAATTCTGCTGAATAGTTCTTAGAATTCAGTTGATACTTTTAGTTATTGAGTCTTCCTAGTTGGATTTTGTTATAGAGGTGGAGAATTTTTTCGGTTGAAATTTTTGAAGAAGAATTTTGTTTAGTGTTTTATGTTGAAGAGGCAAGTCTATTCCTTGCAATAGAGTTTATATCCAAGTGGAGATTTTTTTGAAGTTTTTTTCATTGCAATGGAATTCATATCCAAGTGGAGTTTGTTTGAATTAGAATGTAATCCAAATTATATTTGGAATGCAATTTGGGAATCCTATTTGAAGTCTATTTGCCAATTATAGTTGAAATTCAATTTAGAAGTTTAATATCTTCAATGTTACAATTCTGGTGAAGTATCTTCCATATTGTCTTGTTATAGCTCCAAGCAATAATGCCTTCAAATAATATATTTATCAATCTTTATTTGAGTTTGGTCAATATGATGATCCATTGGAAAATAATTGTTGCTGCTCTCTTCGACAGTCAACAACAGCTACTATTCTCTATAACATTAATGTAGCCTTGTGTAAGTTTGACGTTGATTTGAAAATTGCTTATTGTTAGTCAACAACGGCTACTCTGGGCTATAATTTGCTTGGCTAGAATTCAGTGCATTTTTGGATATGTTTAAACGTTATTAAGTACATAATATAATGTAGGAGTCATAATTATTTTGTAAAAGTTATAATTTATTCATTAAAAAAAAAAAAAAGGCAGTGAGCCTCAATACTTATAATGAATAAACTAATCCCTCCATTATTGGATGCAAGAATTTTTTTTTTTTTTAATTACATTTGCTAATTGCCTCCTTTAACACACCTCTTCTTCTATTTCAACGTATGAACTGTAATGTGTGCATGTATTAAGCTTTCAATAGGACTTAGTTTATATTAAATGTAAGTATTATACATTAGTATAGATATATGAAACTAATAATAATTTTTTTCCTTGAAACTAGTCAACAATATTTCGTTCATAATATTATTATATTCGATTTATCTTGTAAATAAACTACATCATGATGATTAATAGAATATTCCTAGTGAATGTTAATATGTTGGCATAATCATGAATAAAGTTCCCATTGACCCATCTCTTGTTGGGCTGAGTCGAATCAGCTCACAAGATACTCGTGCATTGCGTTTATTTATTTATTGTATAAAAATTGCATTTCCACCACTGAATTATAATGAAGAAGTGAATTTAAAAGGAAATGGTGAACGTAAAAAAATCTATTTTGTCAAAAGAATTATAAAGAAAAAAAAATCCCTTTTATCGTGGCTTGGAATCGACTATAATACTTACGTGGAGTTAAAATTGTGCACGGATAAATATTTGGTTTATAATATTTTAAAAAAAACAACAAATGAAATGTCAATGCACAGTATAAATCTAAAACTCAATGTACAATACATTCCGTAAAGATTATATTTGTTGAAAATCTTCAGTGGTTGCACTAGTCATCTTGACTTCTATTTGATAGTTTGCATTTGCCCTACAATTAAACATATCTTCTTTCAACCTTCTTTTTTGTCTGGCAAAATCCTACCATATGCACTGAATGTAGCCAATAATACTTTAATGAACACTGAAGGCGATAATTGATCATGTGTCATTAAAGATAGTATAGAATATTGTTTTTCATTCGTTCACCAACATCCGAGAACATCAAAGTTATTTATATCTTCTGTTTAACACACTAAGAATATGCTATGAAAAATATCTATTTAACTCAACGTGAATTTCGTTTTGTTTGGTACTAATAGTAGAAGAAAAATGAGAAGATGAAGTACTTCATGTAGCAGTCATACCCTTTGAAAAACGCGTAGTCGACCCTAACAACACCTAGAAGGGGGTGAATATGTGTAATATGCGGAATTAAAAAAAAAATCTAACGAATTAAAAAGCAACAAGTCACTTTTAATTTTTATCTAAATAATTAAACATTCAAGTCAATTTATCTTAAGTTGAATTACCGCAATTTTTATGTTAAACAACAAACTGTAAAGTAGTAAATCAAACACCGAAATGATCACAGAGAAACCTAACTGGGAAAAACTCCGGACACTTTGCCAGTAAATCCATTATAAACAAATATAACAACTTACAGTCTACTAGACTAGACGACCCGTACTTTCTGATCACCCGACTGCATTCCTTATAGCTCTCCGCGGATCCTATGCTTCCATGCACCAATCCTTAGCTGTTGTTGCCAAAGTTCTCCATGGAATCTACTACCTTGCAGCACTCCTAGCCTCGTAGATTCATTTATCTCCAGTGGATCACGAAGAACGACCCGTTCTTCACAGATAGAAACTCCTATCAACTTCCTTCAATCTTCAAAACTCTGACCAAATGTAGAGGAAGTGGTTTTTGGTATTTGGATTACTCACCAAAACAATCACAATTGATGGAGGTTGAAAGATATAATATGATAATTCTCTCACAGATGAAGCTCTCTCAATATTCAACCAACTCAATTCTCGTTCATATATGTTTTGGTATTTATAGGTAGGTTAGAAAACGAATGGGCCTGGGAAAAAAACATTCAAATCGGGAAATATAAATTTCCCATATAAAGCTGTCGCTCAAGCGAGGAGCCGCGACAGTCGAGCGACAGATTGTTGCTCGAGCGAAGCAGGGGCGACAGTCCAGCGACGATGTTTCTGCTTTTGTAACTCGAGCCAACCATTGGCGACAGTCCAGGGAAAATTCCCGCCGTTTTCCTCCTTATTCCAAATTCGAAACCCTAAACATACTAGCTAACTTTTGAACTATTTGCACATTACTATTTGAACTTTTACAATCTATACAATTAAATCTTTTTGTCCACAAAATTTGCCAATTACAAAATCAACTAAAATCTAACAAACTCCCCATTGGGCATTTTGTGACAAAACACTAATCTATGTTAAGGTAGTAATCTAATAAAAATTACAGACTCGAAATATGACACAACCTATGACTACCAACTGTCTTGAATGAACAAGCTGCAGTACCTGTTTCCTGAAATGGACAACTCAAAACACCAGTGTAAAATGTGTGGAAAACAGGATCAATAAAAATCAAGTTCAAATAGTTCAATTATGTATGCGTCATTTGAGAGCGATTGTAACATAGAAACATATAATTCAGCAAAACACATAATTCAGTAATAAACCACAAACTAATTTAAGACATAGTATCAATGCAACCCAACATACCACGAAGACACATTGACACTACCAAACATCAAACTTAGTTTAGTAGTACTGAAATCAAAAGTTAAAACAGTCTTCTCTCCCTTTTTGTCACATAATGACAATGGATAGAAAATCAACTACCAAAAGAATATGAATCCTTAGATGAAGAACAAATAGGCAATGATAAAAGTATTTGTATCTCTCCCCCAACGACCCCTCAAGACATAAAATGTAAAAAATAGAAAAATGAGACGCAAATGTCAAAAATGAAAATTCTTCCCACAATATAATGACAGTAGACAATGCAGTCGTTAGCATACATAAGTATATTCAATGAACAGTAAACCTTCGCACATACTCAGTTCAAGTAAAGTATTGAGTAAATGGTATAAGTGACTCATATGTGTAAAGTGCCATTAATTCTCTGTGAGCAGAACTCTAAACCTTACATTTGTGAGAAAAGATATGCTAAACATCACTGTCAATAAGTTTATTCCTCTACTAATAAAAGTCAAACCATGTAAAGTGCATTAGGACATTTAAATAAGAGCTCATTAAATATAGATTTTTTTTTCTTTTCTCTCCCTGACTCATTGCATATATTTTTCACAATTTTGAAACTCATAGCTATTTTTCTAATCTTATGTGCAGACTCTTTTTCATTAAGCGACTAGAATGACCCCTGTAACGAACTTTAGGCCGGTTAACCCAAGCTAGTGACCATAGGTACCAGGTTATGAGAAATCCCGCAGGCTTAGTTGCTCAAGTCAAATAGTCTTCGAAGAAGAATATAAGATATTGAGTTTTTTTTTTTTTATAGCAGGAGATAATTTTGAGCATATGTCTAATAAATAAGGTCAATTCAGATTCAAAGTCGCTCTACTAACATGTGATTGCCATCACAAATCTCACAGACGTGGTAGAGTCCCACTAACAAGATCATAGTGTGTGCAGTGTAGATGATATATGAAGAAACCTATACCAAGTAATACATACAAAACTTAAGCCAGTAATGTTACAGCGCATCAAATAAACTCTTGTTGGGTCACAACCAACAAAATCAAGTTTAAT
>CAIGRN010138334.1:0-16046 GCA_903798345.1 Fraxinus anomala
AGAATCTTCAAAACCTTCTTCACAAACTTTTGCTCTTCCACCCAAAAAGCTCTAATATCATTTCCCTTACAGCACCTCCAGATAACACTCCACCATAAAAGAAGAAAAATATTGGAATTTATTCTTGTGAAATATTATCAAGGTACAAATGCACAAAAAGAATAATGAACCCTACCCACGAGAAGCAGCAGCAGACTTTGACATTAATGAAAAGCCAATGAGCCTCAAAAATCAATCAACTGTTAACAACAACTAATGTCAATCAACAAAACTAACCTAAAAAACCTACTATCTACTCTACTCCAGCAACGAGAAAGGTTCTCCTGCCAATGAGGCAAAAACAGTTAGCTTGGAAGTAATAGCAGAAAGGAGAAATGAAATTTATACTACGTGTGACAAAACAGATCAGCTAGCTATAAATAAGTACAATAGCAAAATTCCGAAAAATAACCACCATAAATGTTGGTTCGCAGCTCCAAATCTTATATCACAAATTAAAAATTCAATAAAATGATGAACATTCAGATTGGTTTTTAAAAAGAAAAAATACATCAATTTTTCCTTTCACAATCAGCATATTATACCTTCAAGAGTTTATATTTACACGCTAAGCTAAAAAATTGGAATATAATTTACTCTGAAAGACTCATTCTCAGCAACACCACTGTTGCCATCCCAAGAACTAGCACCAATGCTAAATCTCGATTTCTCCTCGAGCCATCGAAAGAACCACAATGGATAGCGACAACTTGGGATCTCTCTCCACAAGTCCAACATCAGATGCTCAAACAGCTGAAGAAAAGAAATACCAAACCCTCAAACGAAAATCAAAATAATGAAGCACAAGATAACTAATTTCTTATTTTCATTTTCAATCTCTACTCTCTCCGTCTCCAATAAATCGGCACAAACTAGCCCAAAATCAAGAAAACTAACAGAGACAAACGAGATCGCCTGGGAGAGAAGAAGAACGAGTCAAGGAAGCAAAATGAAGATCTCTTGGTGGGAGTTTTGGCCAGATTTACGGGTTTTGATTTGAGGCTTCCCAAAGTTTTGGGGTTTGGGGGGTATTGACCGTATTAATTACGGAGAAAAGATTTTATTTAGTTTTAGAGTTAGTTTTCTAATTTGTAATTTTTAGAGGGTAGTGGGTCTAATTATCCCTTTCTAATTTGTTATTTTTAGAGGATAATGGGCATAATTATCCCTTATTTTTAATTGGGAAAAATTCATAACTAAGAGATTTAGTTTTACACATTTCAAATACAAGATATCAAGTTTTAAAAATTTAAAATTTCAGATTTTTTAAGGTTTAAAATTTCAAATCTCAGATATTTTTTAGGTTTATTTATAAATAAATTAATTAAACATATATTTTATTAATTAAATATATTAAGATCACAATTTCGTATAATTTGGTCAAAAATTCCATATAATTGGTTACAAATCATAAATTTTATATGTCATAAATTATTTTACGATAACAATTAAAAAAATTTATAAGTCACAATTTGTTTATCGGTCACAAATTAAAAATTAAAACGTCACAAATTATTTTACGGTCACAAATCAGAAATTCTATAGGTCACAAATTATTTTACAGTCACAATTCAAAAAATTTATATGTCACGATTTGTTCATCGATCACAAATCAAAAATTGAAACGTCACAATTTATTTTACGATCACAATTCAAAAATTTTATATCACAATTTGTTCATCAATCACAAATCAAAAATTGAAACGTCACAAATTATTTTACAGTCGTAAATTATTTCGAAGTCGCAAATTAAAAAATTTATAGATCACAATTTACTTCATTAGTCACGAATCAAAAAAAAAAATTATAGATCACAGCTTATCGATAGGTCACATACTTTCAAATCTCTTGGTCACAAATTATTTTTTAATCACAAATTATCAAAATTTAAGGTCACAGATTAATAATGAGTCACAATTAAATCAAATAGTTTGTTATATACACTAAAATACCCTACCCCCGATCCCATTCCACCACCAATATTTGGTCATAAATCAACCAAATAATTGGTCACAACACAATCCCACCGCCGCCATTACCACGACAGCACCACAACACCGTCACCAACAAAGCCACCACCATTAAATCTAATACACTCTCAACAAAAATCATCACAACCACCTCTGCCATCGCCGCCACTAGCCACTACTGTCGCCACCACCGTCATTTTTGTAACCCCACCTATCACGACACCGCCCAAACAACACCACACACCACCACATAGCAACCATCGCAACAGATCCACCACCGGACACTCCACAACCACTACACACCGCACACACCACCACAGCACCCACTACACACCCCCGCACCAAAACCTAACCACCGGACATAGCACTGCACCCAACCACTGTGACAGCTCCACTACCGGACATAGCACATTACCCAACCATCGCACACCACCACCGCACCATCACACCAAAAAAAAAGGGAAGCAAAACTATCGCACACGAAGGAAAGCCGTCACCGTCGCACCGTGATAAATCGCCGGCATCAGTCACTCGCAGCGTCAGCCGACACAATTACCTGACCCAGCTCATAATCTACAGTCCACTACCACAAAATACCCAATTAACCTAACCAATTGAGCTCAAAACCCTATTCCACCGGCTACTGTTTCAAACTTTCCATACGTTGCCAAATCGCACCTCCAATCCCACCACAGATCCACCACCACGTTCAAAACGTACCACCACCGTAATACGCACCACCCACAACACACCAGCACCACCACCACGGTACACTATCACTCCCATACACCACCAATACCTAAAAAATTGCAAAAAAACATGAGAAGGGGAGACGGGAGAGGAGAGGGAGAGCAGCGGCAACGCCCGAAGGATGGTGCCAGCGTGGTAGTTTGCGACCCTGCTCGAAGAACTTGAGCAGCAATGCTGTTCCAGCAGCTACGAGGTGTCGTTGCGTCGATCTATGCAGCTGCCGTCTGAGTGATCGTCGGAGCAGTCTTCTACTTGTTGACGAACCGTCGGAGGGAGAGGATAGAGAGAGAATTGAGATTGAGGAGAGAAAGATGGAGAAACTTCGAGATTGTATAATTAGGGTTTGCACAAAAATGAAATGTCTGATTTTTGAAAAGTGAAACTTGATATCTGAAATTTGAAACTGAATTTTGAAAACACTAGTTTTGTGTAATTTCCTCTTTTTAATTTTTGGGAAGATTTTATAACTAAGATGTTCCTAATTTCAAATCTAAGAAACTAAACTTAAAATATCAAATCTCAGTTTTTTTTAAATTTTATTTATAAACTAATTAATTAAACATATATTTTATTAATTAAATATATTTAAGTCACAATTCCATATAATTTGGTCACAAATTTTATATAATTGGTCACATATTATTCATTGGTTACAAATCATAAATTTTATATGTCACAAATTATTTTACGATCACGATTCAAAAATTTTATAGGTCACAATTTATTTTATCGATCACAAATCATAAATTTATACGTCACAATTTATTCATCGGTCACAAATCTATTAAATTAATAAGTTTTATATTATTTATTGGTCCCAAATCACTAATTTTATATGTCACAAATTATTTTACGATCACAGTTCTAAAATTTTATAGGTCATAATTTGTTCTCCAGTCACAAATCAAAAATTTATACTTCACAATTTATTTATCGATCACAAATCACAAATATTATAAGACAATTTAGTAGACAGTCACAAATTGTCAAATTATCGGTCACAAATTAAATTTTTTTAGATCACACATTATTTCTTGATCACAATTTACCTTTTTCATTAGTCACGGATCAACCAATTTAATGGTCACAATCAACCAAATAATTTGTGACTGAACCAACACTTGTGATCACCACCGTACCACTCCCTCCAACAGCACCACTGCCACTTTCGCCGCCAGAACCACGCCACCTCCCGACAACAACACCACCACCTCAAAAAAACCAACACATCACAGAGAAACACGACCACAGCAACCACCACATACCACGTAAACGTAAACCACCACCACCACACCATACCATAGCCACCGATAAAATCCTTACACCCGCCACCACCATTTGCACTTTCAATACACTACAAATCATCATCCAACTTCGACCACCACAAAATCGAAAAAAGAAAGAGAAACGTAAAACCTAATTTTTGCAACGGTAGCTACGATCGGCCCTATCGATCGGAACCTCCGCCACCGTTGAATCCAACAAAGCGACTGCCACCCAAACACCACCACCACGAGCACCACCACCACCAACTAAAAACACACTAAAAAAATCACATCAAATCGTGGAGCTGCAAATTCCGACCATGGCTAGCAGACCACAGCCACCCAAACACCACGAGCACCACCACCACCACGACGAAGTCGTTGGGATTTTGCAGCAACCAGGTATCGCTGTGAGTTCGCAGCAGCACCCGGAGTGTCGGGGTAACAAATAGAGAGAGAAATGAGATAATGAGATGGATACCGCACGCAATTGGCCGAACATTGCGTGCATTTTTCGATTTTGATTTCTCAAGTAGAGTAGAGACAGTGTGGGTGGGGGAGGGAGAGGGAGGGAGTGTGTGTGTGTGTGTGAGTGAGCGACAGTAAGGTAGAGATAAGGGAAGGTAGAGTAGAGTAGAAAAAGAAAAATAGAGAGGATGAAATAATTATGATTTTGGTGCGTATGATTGGATAGAATGAACATATATATTTAATTTTGTAATATAATTATTAATATTTTAAAATTTTAATTATCATCTGATTTTAGAAATAAAAACTTGTAAATTTGAATTTTGAAATTGGAAGTTTAAAATTCTGGTATGATGCATTTGCCACTTATAAAAATGAATGAACTGGACTGGACAGTGGGTTTATCGGTTCAAATTGAAAGTTTAAAATTCTGGTATAATGTAATTTTCACTTAATTTTTTCCTCTTTTGTGAGGCCCCGTGAAGTAAAAATTAGATGAACCCTAGTTTTAAAAATTGTATTTCAAATATCAGAATTATAGTTTATATATACAAAAATTAGAGGATAATACAATATTTTAATAGTAAATAATAATATTATAAAATTCAATTAATTACATGAAAAATGATATTTGTACCAAGGAAGGAGGGGTTGACAACTCCCCTACCGACCCCCTCACAATAGGGGAGGCCCGCCTTTTTTTTTAATAGCCTTTTTTGTGAGGGGCCGGTTGGGAGATTGCCAATTCCCCCCGGAACAAATAGCCTCTCTCTAATTACATATCCAACCCCAAACCCTAATATTCATTTCCTTCATCCTCCTCCTCAATACATTCTCTCTACTCTACTCTACTCTACCTCTTCTTCTCTTTATCTCACCACCGCCACCAAACGCATATACGCTGGAGCAGCACTACACGAGGTCGTACACCTTCATCGACGAGGCTTCTCTACGCAGCGTTGCGTGCAGAAGCCATTCGCAACGTCGGCGAGGCTTCTCTGCTGCAGCACTACCCGTAGCGACGATGATGCCGCTGCGTAGAAAAGTCACGCCTCGTATAGTGAATGGTAGTGGCGATGGTTTACAAGTTTTTGGCTATGGTTTTTGTTGGTGGAGATGGTGGTGGATCTGGTGGTGGAGGTAGGTTTTGTTGGATGACGGTGAATTTAATGGGGTGGATCCGATTGTGGCATTGTTGGATCTTGTGGTGGCGATGGCTTATGGAGGTGACGGTGGCGGTGATTTTGTTAGACCGACAATTGCG
The DNA here is from genome assembly GCA_903798345.1 of Fraxinus anomala. Classification (NCBI taxonomy): domain Eukaryota; kingdom Viridiplantae; phylum Streptophyta; class Magnoliopsida; order Lamiales; family Oleaceae; genus Fraxinus; species Fraxinus anomala. The sequence goes on from CAIGRN010138334.1 coordinate 5,757, forward strand.
GTGCTTTTTTGTTTATACAGGCGGTAGTGGCTATTGTTGATACATGCGGCGACGGTACGGCGGCAGATTGGGGATTTTTTTTGGTGGGTTTTGATTGTGAGTGGTAGGCTGGTGGTAGAGGCAACTGGCAGTGGTGTAACTAAATCGCTAGTGGTCGTGGGATGGAGTTGGGAATGGTGAGTGTTTGTGACAAATAAATTGATTAATTTGTAATCAATAAATAATGTGATCTAAAAAATGTGATTGTGACTCACAATTTATTAAATTGTGATCGATTTATTTGATAATTTGTGATAGTTAAATAAGTGTAATTTATAAAATTTGTGATTTTGTGGTAGATGAATAAATTTTGACCTTTAAAATTTTCAATTTGTGGTCGAGAATAATTTGTGACCTATAATTTTTGGATCTGTGACAGAGAAATAATTTATAACATATAAATTTTTTTAATTTTGTGATTCAGAAATAATTTGTAACTAATTAATTCGATAATTTGGGATTAAATTGTTTAGATTTATGACATTAATATATTTAATAAATAAAATATTTTTTTAATTAATTATTTCATAAATAGAATTTAATAATATATGATTTTTGTGATTTTAAACCTTATTTCTTAAGTTTAAAATGAATCATAGATAAAATCTTAAATATGAATTTTTCCCCTCTCGAAATCTTGTGAGTTGTGACCAAAGGTTGTGGCTTAGTTTAACTTGGGCCAAGGCCCAGGTCGACCTACTTTTGGGAGTGGAGGGTAGGTGGATGGGGTGTGAGTTTAGGGAAGAAGAAGATGGAATTTTTATTTTTAATTTTTGATTTAATTATTTTATATAGTCCCTATTTTTTATAATCATTATTTCAAAACTCTTTTTTTCTACATATTTATTTTTAATTATATATTCACATAATAAAATATTCTGCATGTAAATCTAAAATTCTCCTTACTTTTTAACCACACATTTTCTCAAAAATTCACTATTCAAAATATTGGATTTTCCTAATAATTTTCATCAGACAAGGGCATAGAATTATAAAAAGTTACCATTTTACCTTTTTAAAATTGGTCAAATTTTGATAGATTGTTGGCTTTTGGTCAACTGACGATTAAATATACGAATTACATTCATATATCCTTCTGCTGCAATCGATGTGAAATGATTTTAGTTAGGGGTGAATATGATTCAGTTTGGACGATTTACGCCATATTTTCAATTCAAATCATTTTATACGATTTGAAATTTTTGTTAAACTAAACCAAACTATATCATTTTATTTTTCAAACCATTATTTGCCGTTTGATTCGGTTTTAATCCGCGATACCTATCAATCTCATAGTAATATATATAAAAGAAGTTAACATACAAAATTAAACGAGAACTAATTATATTAAATGTTAGATTACATTTATATTTGTTTGAAATTCGAAATACAAACAAAAAGACAAAAAAGCGGTAGTAAAAGGAAGACAACGACTTAGGAACTGTATGAATTCATTGTTGATCATTCAATACTACATATCTCATGTGATGAGAATTTCTTCCTCACCATTATTCAATGTTTTAAATCCCCATCAGATCGACGTATACAACCGCCTATGACTATATAATTGACCCTTAATTTAGGAATGTAACATTATTATATAGTCAAATCACCTGTTGTACACTATATATGTACGAACTAATATAAATTCATTAATGTAGATATTTAAATCTAAATGCTAAGGAGTTCAAAACTCATTCTTTCGTTTTTTTTTTCTCTTGATTATCTCCATCATAAAATGAAGAATTTAGTCCCAAAGATTCACATGTGGGGCAACCAAATGCAGCAGTTAAAAGATCAAAAGAATGCAAATATGAAGGAGTATTTTTCTGGAATAATGCCTTCAACAATAATTCATTTCCAAAATCAACGTCAGTTTTGCTTACTATTCAGCTTTTAAATTTGCCATTGAATATTTTCACTTTAAGAGTTATTCCAGTAGATTGAGATTGTATTTGCCTTTTCTTGTCCTCTTGTGACCGCACCACCAGCAGAGGAAATAACACGACTTAAGCCAAGGAAATAAGAATTTTGCTAGTGGTACTTCAAAAGATGTACTTAAGGGATTATACCACACTCACATGGGGTGGAACCCACTTACATAAAATATTTTTTATTTAAGTGGATCACACCCCCATGTGAAGGAGTGTAACCCCTTGGGTACACCCCTAGGTGCCACTAGCAAAACTCAGAAAATAATATAAAGAAGTGATACAGTTTAAAAAAAGGTTCGATTCAATTTTGTACAGTTTTTAAAAATTGAAACTTAAACCATACCATTTTGAAACGATTTGGTTCAATTTGGAGGAAAAAAATCGCATGTTCACGTGGATCCATACCAACGGATTATGTTCGGTTTGCGGTTTCACGATTTTTTTTTGTACAACCCTAGTTTGCGGTTTCTCCCTTTGATTTGAGTGGTCCCTTTGGAAATTAATGATGTTGATATATTATTTGAATTAAGTTATATGTACATTATTGTTTACATCCTTCTTTATATTTTTCCTATATATCAAATTTTGAATAGTGATATGATAGAGTGTTGTAGAAATCAATAACTTTGATAGATACCATATGGAAGAGTGTCAAACTTAATATAAAGAATAATGTACCTGTAACATCATTGATTTTATTTCCGGTACATGGCATATATTGCAGACCCTAATAAAAATTCGAACCATGTTATATGTACATAAAGATTGATATATTGATTTACACTCATGTGAGTTGACAGATTTTGGTACATTGATCTTGACAATACTTTTTTCAATCAATTGCCAATGTTTTGATACATAGAAGGGTGTTAATCAAGGTATACACTTTGTGTGTACAATTAGTTTAATCCTAAAAAATCATTCCTTCATTACCCAATATATTTGGTTATGTGAGGACCATTGTAATACAAGGATGGCTCATCAAATTAACCTTAAAAGGCGCAAAATTATGTCACATTATTCGCCCTTGGTCTGAATTTTTAGATGTTGCATGTTGGATAAACTGGGTTAGACGTCACTGAATAGTGTTATTCCACTCAATATAATGCATAAACTTTTTAAATTGATCGAATTTATTTAACAGAGTCAGATATTGAGTGTTATTTCAGTTGGATGGGACACGGGAAACAAATAATTAAAATGTGACCTTTTACAATGAATGAATTCATTATTGGTCGTATTATTGATCAGAAAATATGTGGTCTATTGTCATAAAGAAATGGTACACGCTACTTTATGAATTCATTTAGGGTCCGTTTGATTATAAGAACGGAATTTGGTTGAAAAATAAATAAATTTTAGGGAATTGAATTGTCTAGAACTTATTTTACTGGGAATTATCAATTAATTGTGTTTGATTGGTATAATTTTCCATCTGAAAAATATTAAAATTTTGAATCTTTTGGTATTCGTTTGGTTTTGTTTTCTATGAAAATTGTCCTTAAAATGGATAGAATTTGTTTCCATTTCCAAAAATAATTAAAAACAAAAACAAAAAAGTTGCCAGCAAAAGCTTTCCCCACCAGAGTAGTGGGAAAAACTTTTCCACAAAAATCAAGAAAATGTGAGCATGTGTGTGAAAAATGGAAAATCAATTTCATGAAAAATTTGGGTAATCAAACATGTAAAAAAGTGAAAAATGAAATTTAATTTTCATCTTTCATGAAATTGAAATACAATCAAATATGGCCTTAATTCTTTTGTACTTGAAAACACAAGACGTGCTATGTTTTTAAGACATGCTTGACATATTGAACTAGACAAGATTAAAAAATATATATGTTCTTTGATTAATGTTTGTATTGGACTGAACAGGAAACAGGTACCGCCAGGCACTCCAGTTGTGAATGCACTGTCGAAGCAGCGGGCAATGCTTGAGAACATAATGTGGGCTTGTGTTGGATTGGCTCCAGAAAATAACATGATTTTGGAGTGCAAGTGAAGATTATGAAGGCATAACATAATTCTTCTTTCCTTTGCCTTTTTTCTTCTTCTATTAAATTAGTACAAAAATATATCCATGTTTTGGGGTGTAATATTGTAGACCAAAGGTTTCTATTATACTCGTCGTTGTGCTCATGCACCGACGACTTTCGTGGTGTCGCTGTTGTGTTGTTTGTTTATTATGGGAGCTTTTGTTCATTGTTGAATCAGTGTTATACAAAGGGCCCATCTGACAGAGTTTTTGCTTCCTGTAAAAAAGTTTCTTGAAGATGTTTCTTTATAAACTTAGCTTCTACGTATAATTATTGGTATCAAAACAAGAAGTTACAAGCATTTTTCAGCACAAAGTATCTATTTTAACAATCTAACTTCGTAAGCCACAATTAAGTGACAAAAATAACAATGTCTTGAATAAATTACGAAAGAAAGTGAGAGACTCATAACAGCATCGTTCAGAAACAATAACTCAAATATACTGTCAACAAGGCATTATAACATATCGGATTCTATGTAGTCGCAGAAGTCGAAAATCAATTATATCAATCCTCAGCTTCCTGGTATTTCTGGAGGATCTGGGGGCAGCTAGCCAAAGGCACATTCTGGGAGAATCCCATAGCATTGGCAAAACGAGTGTCAGAAATCATACCATTGTTGCGGGTGAGGATGACTCTGGCTTTGTCCCTGCCTGAGTTAGGAGTGCTGCATTCGGGATCTGAACTCTTGACCAAAACTGCATCACATGCATCATCTCCACGGTCACTCTGTACCAGGATATTGTACGTTCCAGTTGAGTCGGTCACACCCTCAACCTCATATGTAACTCGTGAAGTGTCCCTGTCTTTGCACACAATTTTAACAAGAGAACCTGGCAAGTACAGGCATCATACAATAATGAAGATTAGAATTATGTATGCTACTCCACTATCAATCAATAATTGCAATACAAAGATTCAACTAGCAGAAATTAGGGACAGCAATAGAAACAACCTCAAGAAGAAATTTTTGGCAAACACCACAAGTTTATCGAGAAAATAGGAAACGTCCCAAATCGAGACATTGTTATTAAGAACAGTACTCACAACAGAAAGCTTGGATCTTCATCTACACCAAACAGATTGAAGAACAATGTGTCTAAACCTACTGTCCAAACTTAAAACTCAGTAGCACCAGGGATTGCTGAGATATTGGAGTTTATTGAAAGCTGCATAGTAGCCTCTATTTTCGTAATTTTTCGGTCTTCCTACTAATTTTTTTTGTCTGACCTCCAATCCTACCACCCAAAAGATGGAGAGAAGGCTCTCAAGTCAATAGCCAAGATAAATGACTGGAATATCCCTTTATAACTTTTAGAAGTAACAAAAAGCCTATTCTTTGTAAGGCCAAAAAAATAAATAAATAAATAAATTGGCCTTGAGAGCATGCTCAGCCTTGCTTAAAAGCCAAAAGAAAACAGCTTCTAACCATCTTTTTTCAAAAAAATTCTCTTCATACTACTAAAGAAAACCCATAATTCTGGCTTTTATGCCAAGCCAAACATACTCTTGGTCAACCACATGGAAGACCTTACCAAAATCAGCCAAGATCAAGGCACTTAGTGATTTTTCGCTAAGGTTGGAGAGATATTATGATGATGGTTTTGTTATGCTTGAAAGCTACTTAATAGTAACTTTTTTGATATGTAACTTATACTTTTCAAAAGCATTAAGTAACTTTTAAGCTTTGGCCAAACATCTTGCTTCTCATTTAGCCCCCCATTTGGGATCCATTCTCCAAAAATACATTTTTCTCTTTCTAATTTTCAACCACATTTTTCAATAAAATAATATTACACGTAAATAAATTAAAAAAAAAATCCTTACTTTTTAACCACACATCTTCAAAATATTACTATTCGAAAATGCATTTTTTCTCAAAATGCATTTTTAATGGAGCCCAAACAAGGGCTTAGTGTGACTGGGAGCACATTTGGTGATGTTCAAAAACACCTTTTTAGTGATTTTTCTTAGTAAAAACCCCCTTAAAAAAGCATCTTCAATGGATTGCATCAATTTGGTGTAAAAGTTACCCCAAATTGGTGCAATTTTCACATCAATTTCAAGTAACCTATACAATGGTTGCACCAAATTCTACACCAAATCAATAATATTTCTTTTATTTCCTAATTATTTATTTCTCAACAATTAATTTATTTCAAAAATTATTTAATTACAAATTATATAATTACTAAAATCATTAAATTATATTGTAACTTCTGAATTATTTAATAAGAAATTTTAATTTATTGTAATTAATTTATTAGAATTTAAAAATAAATGTTAAATAAAAATAATAATCACATTAAAACAAATTTAAATAAATTCAAATCAATTAATAATTTTAAAATAATAAAAAAGGATATAGAGGGAAAAACAACTTTTTATAATAGAAAATAAAAAACGAATAATTAATTACACCAAATGAATAGTGCTACTGTAACACTATTCATTTGGGCATCTCCGACGGAGACCCCAAAATGGTGCAAAACAATCATAAATATGGTGCAAAGCTCCTCCAACTATGCACCATCCTTTACATCAAATTGGTGCAAAGGAAATGTTGCCCATTTTGTCCTTCATTTTGTTATACAACAAAATTTTCTTCCCCGTGTCTTCCTTTTTTGTTATACAACAAATTTTAATCCTTAATTTGATTTTTTTATTAATATATCATCATCATCATCAAGCTGATAATATGTACCCAAAATGGTCTACCATTGTGCAAACGATTCATGAACCACACGGTACCAAAAAACATTATTTGCAATGAAACAAGAAGCATCTAGAAAAAACATTGAACCAAATCGGCACATTTTTTTAAATTTATTTATGAATTCAATGTTTTCATTAAATAAACATAATTATTTATTTAGTAATTTATATAGTAATAAAATAAATAGTTAAATAATTATTTTAAACAAATTAATTGTTAAGAACTAAAAAAATAAATAAAAAGATTAAACACGAATCATTTAGATCAACTTTTGATGTTTGAGTTGGAGATAGTTTTCAATTTGGTGCAAAATTGATCCCAAATTTTGAGATGGCCTTAGGGCATCTACAATGATACACCAAATTTTATGTAAGCACACCAAATTTGGTTAATGAATAGTGTAAAATTTGGTGTAATTCATTACGAACCCGTCATTTTTCTATTACAACAAATTGTTTTTCCTTCTATACCCTTTATTTTACCTTTTAAAATTAATTGATTTGAATTTATTTACTATTGTTTTAATGTAACAGCTATTTTTATTTAACATTTATTTTTAAATTATAATCAAATAAGTAACAAGTATTGATACAATAAATTAAAATTAGTTATTAAAAACTCAAAAGTTACAATTTTGATAATTAGAAAATAAGAATAAATTAACACTAGAACAACATAAATATCTTAAAAAAACAAATTTAAGTTACAAATTTAAAATAAATTATTGTTGAGATGTAAATAGTAAGAAATTATAGAAAATAATTGGTGAGAAAATTGCACCAATTTTTTTGGTATGACATTGGAATGAATTTTTACATTAAATTGGTGGTTTTGCACCAATTTGATGTATCATTGGAGATACTATAAGACCATCTCCAATAGTACACCAAATTTGATGTAAAACACCAAATTTGGTGTAAAAATCAATCCAATGGTACACCATATTTGGTGTAATGAAATTTGATATAACACTATTCATTTATACCAAATTTGCTATAATTCATTATTCTCCATTTTGACCTCCATTTTCTATTACAACAAATTGTTGTTCCTCTTATATCCTTTTAGAATTAATTGATTAGAATTTATTTATGCCCCTGTATAAGATCCATTTTTACAAGGGGAAATACTACACATAGGGTTTACACCCCTCATATGGAAGGTGCCCGCGCACAATAAATTATAATTTATTGTGCGCGGGGCCCCTCCATATGAGGGGGTGTACACCCCAGAGTGTACAAGTATCATTTTCCTTTTACAAAATTTTAATCAATTTTTTAACTGTTGCCAATGCAAAATGGGACAATTGTTGCCTTTTTTTGACTTTCTTCTCAATAAATTCTCACTTAAAAAGGTACAAAATGGGCCCATGGTTGCCAAAGGTTAAAAAATTGCTTAAAATCTTGATTAAAAATGTTGCCACACAGGCGCTATACTTGTTTAGATGTGATTATTATTTTTATTTAACATTTATTTTTAAATTATAATCAAGTTACAAATTTGATAATTAGAAATTAAGAATAAATTTGCACTAAAACAACATAAATATCTTAAAAACTATTCATTTGGTTTAAAATTCTTGAAATAACCCAGATCTTCAAATATGTACAGTTGACTTCAAGATCCAGGGAGTGATTCTGTGCATCCGAATATTAACTAGTTGGTGCCAAGATCTTTCCAATTTCTTGTTGGATTTGTATAGTATCGGTAAGAATACGACGATGTTGTTGTATGCCATTAATTTCTATTTAGGACTAAATCTGCGGTTACCCCAATTATAACTAAAGTTACAGTAAATTCTCCACAAAACCGTACAAGATTATATGAAAATTTCTTTAACAAACTAACTAGATCAACACCACATTGACTATATCTGACCAACTACACACGAGAAAGCTAGATATAAAAACTACTTCCAAGTATTATTCCAAAATTAGTTTTTGTGCGCGTGTGTGATAGAGAGAGAGTTGGTGTGGTTACCAGGGAGGTACTTGGAGGCAGTGGTCTCAAAGCCGCAGCGGCAAGTGTCACAGTAGACTTTACCTGTTACAAGAAATGGGTTGCCCGCAAAGCGAGCAGTAGCAATTGCTGGGAGCACGCAGAGAGCAAACAACAATAGCAATTTAGCCATTTTTTTTCCTCGTTTTATGTAGAATATGTTATGAAATTTGGGCTCCAATAACTGGAGAAGAGGGAAAGGGAAAGTGGTATAAATGAAGCGTTAAGCGTCGGTGGAGCAGTGTGTGGGCTGGCACACGGCAAAGAGTCACATGGGGTGGGTGGCATCATGGAGTAGAATAAAGTAAAGTANAACTGGAGAAGAGGGAAAGGGAAAGTGGTATAAATGAAGCGTTAAGCGTCGGTGGAGCAGTGTGTGGGCTGGCACACGGCAAAGAGTCACATGGGGTGGGTGGCATCATGGAGTAGAATAAAGTAAAGTAAAACCGCGTCTCGCGGCAATCTCCTTCCTCAATTTCGGTCGGTGGGATCCATCTGTTTCTCCTTCCTTACGCGGAGATCTGTGCATTTGGAATTAGCGAGAGTATACTTTATTTTTGGTAATCTATCCGTAAACTTAGCAACCAAAACCCAAAACACAATTGGTTTTGCATAATTTATAAATTATTTATAAATAATCAAACTTTATTTTAATAGCATATTCTAATAAATTCATCAGTACTATCCACTTATCTATCATTCATTTTTATATTTATTTATATAAATTCTTTTCCAATGAAGGCTAAGTAATTAATATAGATGTTCAATGGTGATATTTTCATTATTATATTTTTTATGTAAAGTAGCACCTTTCAAATAATTCATATCTGTCAAAACATATGAACGAAAAAAGTGGTGTGCAATCTATCCAATAAAAAATAAAATAAAATAATTTTAAAAAGCAAATGAGACGAGTTCGTCGTGAGCCATTGTATTCCCTAAGAGGGAACAAAATGACACAAAGCATTGCTAACATATTGCACTAGTTCACAAATATCACGAAGAACTGTCCTATTTGACATAAATTGGAAGTATGTCCTCAATTGTCGATATGGCAACTGAGGCTCACTCAATAGTTTCACATTCTATCCTCTTTCCGTATGAAAAACGGCCCCTCACTCAAAGCCTCCCATTCAATGTCCGCCACTAAGAAGAAATTAAACTTAGTCTATGTTTGATTGTCCAAATTTTTCCAGAGAAAATGGAAAACCAATTTCAAGTTCCGCTTTTGCATTGTTTGATGACAATAATTTTTCTTGAAAATGGTTTTCTTGATTTCCCTCACACGAGCACAATTTCCATGGTTTTGTTGAAAATAAATTTCCACCACTTTAGTGAGAAAATTTTTTCCAGGTTACCCCCTTTTTTTTTATTTACAATTGGAAAAAATTCAAGACACAATAATAAAAAAATTTATCACTTTTATTGACAAATTTCATGAAAAACGAAGCCAAACAGACACCAACTTTCAACATTTTCTAGATGAAAAATTATATCAGTCAAACACAATTAATTACAATTCACAGTAAAACAAATTCTAGCCAATTCAATTTCCTGTAATTCATTT
>CAIGRN010138339.1:0-18857 GCA_903798345.1 Fraxinus anomala
TAAATTAAGACTTTTATTGTTTGTAATATTCTTTAAATAATTTTAGTTGTCATCTTCTATTAGAATTAATGAAATTTAGTGAAATTTTTCATTTAAAGTATTAAATATTTTTTAAAAAATTAAAAATTAAACGGGACGGGACGGGAGGGAGAGGGGTACTTGTTACCCATACCCGCCCCAGGACGAAGTCACCCTCCCCATCCCGAATACCCGATTAAACGGGTAATTTTCGCCTCGTTTGTGGCGGGGCTCCTTGGTATCAGGTTTGATGGATTTTTTTGCCATCATTAAGAGGGCATTCAATGACTGTGTAAAATAGATTTAAATTTAGACCTTCAAATTGGACGAATCTTTTCAATAAAAAGATGTAAATTACATTTTTCGACAGAAAATATAAATAAATATGTAAATTTACATCTTTTTTACTCCACAAGAAACAAAAAGTAGATTTAGATTTTTCTCGCTAAAACAAATTTTGAATTTAAATTAATTGGTATGTAAACGAGAAAGCAAAAGTGATTTTAAAAATATCAATTTACATCCAATTTTAAACCACGATCCAAGATGCTCGGAGTTTTAAATTTTTAAAACAAAATAAAATAATTGCTGGCGAAAGGAAATACATAATTAATTTGAGATATGACAGTTTCATAAGTTGTGTCATTGTCAATGAATATATTTTTATTATACAAGACAACTTAAGGGTCTAAACTTTGAGAGTGCCTTGAAATACCGTATTCTTGTAAATCATATTGTTTGTGTCTCTCTCTTAAAAAGGTATTTGGACTCATTTAATTTTTCTCTAATGATATCTTTGAAATTTAGATTTATCATCAAAAATGTGTTCCGTGTTTGATAAAAATTATTTTTAAACCCAATTTCTTCTTCGTAAAATTATTTTATACGCAAATTCATTATTTATTTTATTTTTTAATTATACATTCTTTAAAAAATTATTTTTCTATAAAATTGCATTATTCTTATTGCATATGTTGTGTACGTGGCAGCGTTCATTCCACTACTGTCCTTTTATTGGTTGCAACACGTTGCAAATCATTTTATACATTTTTTCTTTATAATTGGACCCCACGTTAGAGGGAAAATTTTATTAACCACAAAAGAAAAATTGTATAATTCGAAGGCAACTTTTTGGTTTGAATTAAAATCCAATTAATATTTCAAATCAAAATCAACAATTAATTTTAATCATATATTTAATGAGATTCACAACTTTTCAACCACAAATTTCATCAAATTTTGTGAAAATTTACTAAAAATCTAATTTTAATATCTACTAAACAAGAGAAGTCATATTAAAATTTGATTTAAAAGTTTAAATAATTAAATAAAATTGTGTTGACGTAAAAAATTGTAAGGATAATATCTGGGCCAACTTTAAGATAAAAATGTGTTTTTATTGATAATAATTTTCAAATACAAGTGTTTAATCACTCTACCAAGAAGAGAAGTGAGAATCATAGTGTTTGTATCGAAGTTGTAAAGTAAGTCGAGCTTTACCTTTGGAGTGGACCATATTTCTCTATTTATAGGGAAAAATGGCTTCTCATTGTCTAGACTCGTGTCTTGTCAATCAAATCAGCTATAGTGCTGAAGTTGGAAGGTGTGTCAATGATCTTACCCTTGATTGGTTGATGAGGTCGGCTCTCATCAAATTATCATGATGTCATTTCCTATTTTGTTACTTGAAAATGATGAGTTGATTATGGATAAGAAGTTATGACAATAGGGAGGCGTTGATGACATTCCCTTCAAGTGTTACTGGTTGATAGTGTAGAAGGAGTCTGTAACCATTATGTCTCCTAGAATTATGGAAGTCATAAGTACAAGATGACCTTAGTGATCCGATCTGAATTTTATAAGAGCTAGGTACTCATAATACGCACGTTTTGAATTAGGTCGGACTTCAGAGGCTAGCAGTTATCCCCAGGTCTGTGCTCACCTAGGCGATGGACTCACCTTGAACATAGTTGACTCGTTTTCCTATATTTGTCATTATTACAACATTAATTTGTTTGACAAGTGTCATCGTTTGATTTGGCGAGCTGTCTAGCACTTTCATTTGCTTTCCTTAGAAGCTTGGTGTCAAAACTACGCAGTTTTGACTCATCAAATCTGGGCCCTTCATTTTCCTTCCTTTTCTTCATCTAACGGTTCTGATTTGGCCTTTTCGTCTCCTCTTTTGTTAAATCATCCTTCGTCTTTTCATTTTTACACTTTTACTCTCAAATATTTTCTCTCACAAGGAAACGAAAAAAATTTCCCTCGCGTTTTCATTTCCTTTTTGAGTGAGGTCGTTCGTCCCCAGGTATTCCCCTTATCAGAAATCACCTTTCTTTTCCTTGAATTTTTACCTCGATTATTGCATGAGTTCGGACGAGTCTAGGATACATTATTAGGGTAACCAGCAAGAAGAGTAAGTACATTATACTTTTACCTCTTCTGCTAGTTTGGACTGTCAAGATAGCTTAACTCCGGTCCTAACCTCTGTAGTTAATCTGGGAGATTTAGGTCGTCATATAAACATGGAATGAAACCATAAGAGTATTGACGGTTCTAGGGAGGAAAAAGTTGAATCTCATGATGGTAGTGAGGAAAATGGTTACGAGGAGTGGGGATGCTGATTCCTATAGGCCAGTGGTGATAGGAGATTTGCTAGAAAGCTTGAGGGCTCAAAATAGTATTCCTTGTTCGGTGGAAATGGTAATCCTCTGTCCATCTGACCGAGCTAGTGTCCCCCTAGTGGGGTGCGCGACTCTGAACTCTGGCATTCTAAATGCTGGTCTCAAACTCCATTTTCCTAAAATTATTGTTAGGTTTCTTTCTTTATGAGGAATAGCCCCTACGCAGCTATGCCCCAATAAGTGGCAAACATTGGTTGCCACTCTGATTATGTGGGATATGTTAGGAAACCCTGACCTGAGCATGAAACAATTTAACTCTCTTTTTACTTTTTAAAGCGGATGAAAAGAACACTAGCTGGTGATATATAAGTGTTAGATCTAGGACTGGTGGTCCATTGGTGTTAGACATTTCCTCCTCAATAAAAAGATGAAAGGAGGAATTCTTTTATGTGTTGGGAGAATGTCAGTCTCATCCTGCCGAAGTGGATAGGGAGGACGTAGTTCTTATCATCCATTATGTAAGTAGATATTTTCTTTGTATTTTGCCGGACTTACTCGTAAGTGTATCCTCAGCAATTTTACTTTATTTGCAAATTATAAGAAGGCGACCTTGACTTTGGTGGTCCGGTTGTGAGCTAACGCAATCAGAGCTCTTACAAAAAAGCAGAGGTCGTGCAAATTCGTTGTCTCCAATTCAAACCTCTTTCATGCGAGGTTATTCCAATCTATACCTCCTACCTCAACAACAGCCAGAGCTTCCACTTCCATTCCAACCACTTCCAGTAAGGACCAAATCATCTTCCTAGTGTTTTAGTTGGCATCTAGTTCGGATACTAATAATTTTTTTGGTTTGTTTCTTTTTTTAGATCGGGATAAAGACATTTTGGGGTATAAGGTAGACGGTTATTGCTAATAAAGGAGAAAAAAAATAGAGGCTCCATCTCAGGTTATAAGCCGACATGAGGAGGTTGAGGTTGAGGTTAAGGTTGAGCTCAACCTTTGAAGCAATGTCGTATTGAAGGGCTACCAGCAAGGTCAACTCCCGGATTTATCTCCAAAGTAGTCCTCCCCAATGATACATCTGCAGAGGTCGACCCTGCATCTTCCTCATTTCCTGTCACTGTCTGGGCTGGTTCCTTGAGGTCGTAGGAGCAATGCCTAGATCTGCAAAGGCCTAACATTGATAGCTTAGTAGGCCACCATCTGAGATATTCCTAGACTTTTTTCGGGCTCCATCTCCTTCAAGGGAGTATACAGCTGCACTTCTTCTCCCTTTCTAAGACTCAAATCCATTTTGTATATGATGTCTGTGGCGGATAAGGTACGTCATTCGAGCTCGTGTACTTAGAAACTTTTTGCTTCTTTCATTTTATAACTCAGATTACCCCCTCTCTTTTTTTTTTTTTTCAAGTAAAGGCCGAACTGGACATAATGATAGAGGTCAGAAGTCAATCTTTAGGACTTTTGGAAAACATGTAGGCTGATAGGGCGAGATTTTTTTGAAAAGGAGAGAGAGTGTGAAAATCGCCTTAACAGTATGGAAGTGGAGCTGGAGGTGAAGTCAGCTTTAGAGCTAAAACTCGTGGATGACAATAAGGCCCTACAAATTTGGGGGGAGAAAGCTTGTTAGAGGGCCTCTATTAAGAAAAAGAGAGCCGAGGAGAAGAGAGCCAAAGCTGATTAGAAGTGAGCTCGAACTGATGAGGTAGTGAAAAGGACTGAAGAAGCCACCAAGAAGGCAGAAGAGGCTAAGGCTAAAGCAACCAATGCAATAGATATTTGGAGGACCTCTCCTGAGTTCGACGCTCTAACTCAAGATACCTATGTGGTAGCCTTGGAAGAGCTTGTGAAGCATATTGGCAAAGAGATGCCAGACTTTGATACTACCTTCTTGGTGGAAGCTTTAAAAGAGCAAAAGAAAGAGCTGTAGAAGCTGTCAGATGCTACAAAGGTTCGCATCTCCCCTATTGATGAAGACATTGACAACAATGTCCCAGTTCAGCATGATCTTCCAACCCTTAGCTTGTTTAATGCTTTTACTGAACATTGTACCTTATTTCCAATTGCTTGTAATCACATTTTGTTATTAAATGAATATGTTATTTGAGCGTTACTTCGGTTTTCGTTTTGTACAAATTATTGTAGTTTCCTTATTAGAAAATCGCTTTGCATCACATGTAGCCTTAGCTTAGCTTGCTAATGAGCAAGATTTCTATAATTTCCCTTAGAGGAAATCTATTTAAGTGTTGCAGTATATGCAACTTTAGTTCAGTTTACTAATGAGCAAGATTTCTATAATTTTCCCTGAGAGAAAATTTATCTAAGTGTTGTAGTACATACAACCTTAGTTCAGCTTGCTAATGAGCAAGATTTCTATAATTTCCCTGATAGTAAATCTATCTAAGTATTGCAACACATGCACCATAGTTTGGCTTGCTAATGAACAAGATTTCTATTATTTTTGTGAGAGGAAATTAATCAAAGTGTTGAGCACATGCAACCTTAGTTCAGCTTGTTAATAAGCAAGATTTCTGTTGTTTTCCCTAAGAGGAAATTTATCTAAATGTTGCAGCACATGCAACATTAGTTCGGCTTGCTAATGAGATAATTTTTCGTGAGAGGAAATTTATCTATGTGTTGCAACACATATAACCTTAATTCGACTTACTAATGAGCAAGATTTTGGAAATACTTGAAAGTGTAGTATCAAACACACTTTTTTATTATTATTATGGAAAGGTGTTGCAAAGTACATTTTCTTTCTACTGGTACTTCTTGAGATGTTCGGCATTCAAAGGGTGTAACAGAGGTCTGCCCTCATGTCTTCTAGCTCGTAGGCCGAATTAAGTAATGCTCTAGTTATTCTGTAGGGTCCTTCCCAGTTAGGCCTTAGAGATCCAGAATTGGTTTCCCTGGTGGCGAGGAAACTCTTTCGCAACAAAAGGGAATGGCTTCAAATTCTCATTTCCGGACCTTTTGGTTGTAGTACTTCGCATTTCGGCTTCATTTCTCCTTTCCTCTATTAGGTCCAATTCTCCACGAATGCATTTTTCATTTCCAGACTCGTTATATGCTATTGTTCGGAAAGAATGGATCCCTATCTCTAATGGGATTACGGCTTCTACCTCGATAGCTAGAGAAAAAAGGGGCTTCTCCAGTGCTAGTCCGAGACATGGTGCGATAAGACCATATCACACTAGGGAGTTCATTAGCCGATCCTCCCTTAAGATAATAAAGTTTTGCCTTTAGCGTATGTTTGATGATTTTATTGATTGCCTCAATTTAGCCATTAGTTTGAGGATGGTTTGGTGTAGAGAAATTTTTCCTAATACCAAGTCCTTCGCAAAAGCTTGTAAGACGAGCAATGTCGAACTGTTTTTCGTTGCCAGTCACAATGAAATGAGGTATTCCAAACCTATACATGATAAACTTCCATATGAAGTCAGTGGTCTTTTGCTCGATGATCTAGCCAAATGGTTCGACTTCAGCCCACTTAGTAAAGTAGTCAAGTGCAACAATCGTGAACTTGGTTCCACCTTTTCAACTTGGAAAATGTCCAAGGAGCAATCACAAAACAGAGATTCTCTGGTGGGGCTTTGATGATGGGAAAGAGGCGTTGGCATTTGTCACATTTCTTACTTTATGCGTCTCGTTTCATTGTAGGCCAGAAGCATCATTGACTTATGATCTTATGGACCAAGGATTGTCCGTCGAAATGATTTCCACACACCCCTACGTGTACTTCCTGTATAGCATAAAAGTGCTTCAACTTCATTCAGAAATCTTAACAAATTAGCCTAATATCCTCGCTTGTAGAGGATATAATCGACTAGTGTATACCTTGTCGATCTCATTCGGATTCTTCTAGCTTCAATGGGATCTTCAGAACGTAACCCTACCCTTAGGTAGGCTATAATTTCATCTAACCAGGTAGGCTTGGGGTCTACCATGATGGATATCGCTTATATCCTTTCGATAGCGGGGTAACGAATTCTTCCTATAAAAATGCTATCAAACTATTCTTTTTCTTCGCTTATGGCCAGCTGAGCTAAAGCATCTGAATGAACATTTTGAGTTTGGGAAATTTGTTTGACATGGACGGTTCGAAATTTCTGAATTCCATCTTGACAATTTGAAGATAGATGTTCATCATTTCTTCATTTATTTGGTAGGCCTCATTGATCTGGTTGACTACCAGTTGTGAATCACTGTTGACTATTAAGTTGGGAATTTTTATCTCTTTGGCCATCCTTATTCCAGCTATCAATGCTTTGTATTCGACTTTGATGTCGGAGGTCTTGAAGTCAAATGGCAGGGCTTCTCAAAATAGGTGTCGATCGGGACTGATCAAGACTATCCCTGCTCCTGACCTGGCTTCAGTGGAGGAATCGTCCACGAAGAGTTCCCAACGGGCATCGCGTGGGAGTTTTTCCAACGGAGGAACACTCAAATCCGCAACAAAATCAGTAAGAGCCTGACCTTTCATGGTGGTGTGAGGCTTGTATCTTATGTCAATATGTCCGAGCTCCACAGCCCATTTTTCCATTCAACCCAAGGTATCAAGTTTCTGTAAGTTTTGCTTCAATGGATAATTAGTTAAAATCTCAATGGAATGTTCCAGAGAGTATGGTCTCAACTTCCTTGCTGGCATGATAACGGCATAGGCCATTTTCTATAGGGGGAGTAACAAAGCTTAGCTTTATGGAAGGCTTTGCTAACATAGTGAACGGGATGCTGTATTCCATCTTCTTCCCTAGCTAGAATAATACTGATTGCGTGTTTAGACATTGAACCTCCTTGGGCCTTGTTGGGGGCTTTCATGTTAATGGTGGCTCGTATTTTTTTCGAATTTGCTTCGACTACTCTGTGATTTACTAAATAACATAAGAATTTTCCAGAGCTTATACCGAAGGTGCACTTGTGCGGGTTTACCTTCATCTTGTATTTTTCTCAAGATTTTAAACATTTCAGCAAGGTGTTGTTGATGGTCTTTGGTTCACTCTTTTGACTAGGATATCATCAATATACACTTCTATGGTCTTGTCGATTTGTTTGGCAAACATGGAGTTCACTAGACGTTAGTACGTGGCTCCGATATTCTTGAGACTAAAAGGCATCATCTTATAAAAATATATACCCCGGTCTATGATAAATGAATCTATGCAAATTATCCGGTCTTCATCATTTTTCTTCACGAGGACAGGGTTAGCAACCTACTTAGGGTATTTGGCTTCGCGGTTGAACCCGTTACGGAGTGACTTTTGCACCTCTTTGTTTAAGACCCCATACTCATCTGGATTTAAAGAAAAATATTGTTGTTTCTTTGGTGGAACGAAAGGGTCAACATTTAACGTGTGGCAAGTGACTTTGAGGTCAATTCCTTTAATGTCCTCGTGATTCTAGGCAAAAACATCAAGATTCAATTGGAAGAACTTTACTATCTGACTTCAGTTCGGTGGCCAGAGTCCGTGGCCTACCTTGAGTTTCCTTGGTGGGTCACCTCGACTGACTACCACTTTGTTCAGTTCTTCTACAGGTTGCCCATCCTTAATTCTTAAGCATGGGTCCAGTAAGCCGAGGTTCAGTCCGAACATGTACACCATATATACATTTGGGGAAATGTATGTATCATGCCTTACTGAGTAGATCTTCATCTAGTATTTCTCAACAACTTCTCTATTTTCCTTAATCTCGCCTATATCGTAAGGTGTGAAAAATTTGAGTGAGTAATGGTACATGGACACAACTACTATGAGGTTGAACAGTAGGGGTTGTCCCATAATGGCCTCATAGGATAAGTGGAATCAAACACCACGAACTTAGCGTTCAACTTAGCTCGGCGTAGAGTTTTTCCAGCCTTAATAGTGAGCTTAATAAGCTCCTTTGCCTTGGTAAGGACTTTGTTTAGTTCTAAAACCATGTTTGAATATGATTGAAAGAAGTGTAGTGGAATACCCATCCATTTCAATGTGTTGGTATAGATTATGTTGATGGCACTCCATATATTAACCAGGACCTTGGGGATGGTGACTCCAACTATGGGTATTAAGATTACCAAAACTCCAAGATATGGATATAGGTCTGACTCCTTATCATCGAACGATAGATGGTCGTCCATTGGGTTTTTGCGGTGCTTCTCATAATACCAATCTCAGAGAGGTCGGCTACTATAGGTCTCTTCAGCCTTGCCTCCCTAGCTCAAACACTCTGCTCATCCCTCAACATGCGGATATGAGGTCTAGGTAGATCAAAGTTGCATGCCCTAGCTTCAGCTTAGTCTCCACGTACTATCCCAACTCCACTATGAGTGGAAGCTTCACACAGTAATGGTAAATTGAAGTGGATACCTTTAGTTCGTGCAATATGGGTCTACCCAATATAACATTATAACTGGAAGGCAGATCAACAACTATGAAATTCGCTATGGTTCTTCCTTGGTAAGGAGCCTCGCCTAGCTCTACCATCAAGGAGATTTGGCCTCGGGCTTCGATAGGATCTCAGGAGAATCCTTGCAACCTCCTGTAATATGGATGGAGATACCATTCTGGGATTTTCATTTGCTTTAGAGTTCAGGAATACAATACGTTGACCGAACTCCATTGTCTACAAGAGTTTGATGTATTTGTATTCCCACAGCAAGCATGTTAATCACTAAAGCGTCGCTTTGGTTTTGCACTACCCCTTGATAATTTTCTTCCAAAAATTCAAACCATTCTAAGTATGGCATAGCATCAGGGTTGGACTTGGGTCGTCCTATCTCGTAGTTCTGCCAGATGTGTGCGTCCCGAACTTGTCTGTTCCTTTCCCTCTTGGACCTTTCATTGCTTTGGTTACCACCTACCAACATTCTGATATCAGCTCGATAAGGGGGATTCCGAGTTGGAAGAACTGGTTGAGCTCGTTGACCTATCTTTTGTTGGTAAAGTTGTTGAGGACAAATTCGTTTGTCTTTTCGGGTTTAGCCACAAATTTTTGCAAATGACCCCATCAAATTAAAGACCATTTCCTCTTTCAGGTTTCTATAATCATCTGTATTGTGTCCTGCCAACCTGTGATATCGACAGTACTTACTCTGGTTCTTCTCCACTGGATTATTTTTCTGTGGTGGGGACCAGCGGAATGTTTCTTTATCTCCTATTTGTATGAAAACTTCTTCCATGGTAGTATTCAATAGGTGGTACTCATGAAACCTATCTGGATAAGGTTTAGGTTGGTCTCTGTCCCTCCGGTCTTTTCTTTTTTTGTAGGTAAATCCTTTATCCAATTTTTTCTCCAGTGCCTAGCTTGAGGTATGAGATTCTGTCTTGGCTTCCTCTGCATTTATATGTTTTTCAGCTCGATTAAAAAACTCTTAGTATGTTTGGGGTCTGTCTTTATGTACTGACTACCAGAACTTTGTTCTAGGCCTTAGCCTATAAAGGACCGCCAAGAGGGCAGCGTCATCAGAGATCTTCTCAACCTCCATGGATGTTTTATGGAATCTGCTTAGATAGCTTTAAAGTGACTCGTTTTTCCCTTGTTTGATGCTCACCAAATGTTCTTTGGGCATTGTTCTGGCTTTGGAGCCCATAAACTGAGATAGGAACGTCATGGCTAGGTCGTTCCAATTTCTTATGGACCTTTGATGCAGCCTCCTAAACCACATTTGAGCTTTGTCTTCCAACGTTAATGGGAAAGTGCAACACACAATGCCGTCACCCGCTTCCTATAGTTCCATCCACGAAATTTACTTTTCTAGGTAACTAAGGGGATCTTCTTCCCCCTAGTACCTTGTCAACTGTGGCATCTTCAAATTTCCAGGTAAAAGTTCAACACGAATGTCTTTCGTGAAGTGGGAGTGGCATTTAGTAAGGTATTCTTCCAAAATTCCTTTGTTTTTAGCTTCCAAATCAGCATTGCATTTCATTAAGGTGCTCTTTCAGGTTCCACCCATTCCAATGAGAGTTTCGGATTAAGCTCAGCGAGTTCGCTTCGAGGAGTTAATGAGTGCTGAGAGCCTAATCTATCAAACACACTGTTGCTTTTCTGGTGACTAGTTTTGTTGGTAGGGGAGGACTTCTGACATCGTCAGTTCGGCTTTTGGAAGATTCTTCTCACGAAAAGTGGAGGGCTCTCCTGGTGGGAGGTCGTCTGGTTCTTTCCCTAGTTGGCGATTCCATCCCAATTACGCGCGGGGACTATAAGCTTAGTTTCGTTCCAATCTGCTTACTGTGTTTGTCAACTTTTCAATAGCTTCTCTCATGATGGTCATTTGAAGATTGCTAGCTTCAGTTTGACCATGTCCCCTTCGAAAATCTTGTGGGGCGTCAATTTTATTTAGATTAGTGTGGGATTGATTCCTTGATACATAACTGTAGCTCATGCCGATGTTTTGTCATGGGTTTTATAGAGAAATAAAGTTGCATACAAGAGGGCCCTCATTCTAATGTCAAACTGTTGACGTCAAAAATTGTAAGGATTATTTATGGGCCAACTTTAAGATAAAAAGGTATTTTTATTGATGTCAATCTTCAAATACAAGTGTTTAATCACTTTACCAATAAGAGAAGTAAGAATGACAGTGTTTGAATCTAAGTTGTAAAGCTAGCCAAGCCCTGCCTTTGGAGGGGGCCATCTCTATCTATTTATAGGGAAAAATGACTTCTCATTGTCTAGACTCATGTCTTGTCAATAAAATCGGCTACAGTGCCGAGCTTGGAAGGTGTGCCAATGATTTTATCCTTGATTGGTTGATGCGATTAGCTCCTATCAAATCATTATGATGTCATTTCCTATTATGTTGCTAGGAAATAATGAGCTTATTATGAATAAGAAGTTATGGCAATAGGGAGGTGCTGGCGTTATTTCCTCCGAGTATTACTGGTTGATTGGGGGGATTGGGTGGTTTGATAGTGTGGAAGGACCTATAATCATTATGTCTCCTAGAATTACAATGGTCATAGGTATGTGATGACCTTAATGATCCGATTTGAATTTTATACAAGTTAGGTACTCATAATACGCACATTTTGAATTAGGTTGGACTTTGGGAGCCAACAAATTGCATGTCTATCACTTAAGTATTATATACAATATGCTCCTTTACGTATAAGGAAAAATTATTTTTTTCTCATCGAAATCTTGCAAACGCACAATATTATTTAAATGGATGACTTGCTAATTTTATGCTCTTTAATCCATCGTACTTTTTATTTTATTGTTTTATTTAAGGGGAACTATTGTTAAAGCTTTGTTTGAGCTCCATTTTTTAGGAAAATGAGTTCTGTAATTATAATTTTTTTTAATAGTGTTTGGTTAAAAAGTATGAAATTTTTTGCATTTACGTATAAAATTATTTTATTGAAAAAATATGATTAAAAATGAATATAAAGAAAATTAATTTTTTAAAGAATGGGGCTCAAGCGTTAAATGATGTTAAAAAATAAACTATATATATCTTTCTTTCTTCCTTAATTTTCCAGTGTCTCTTGGACTCCTCATCATTTCCATAGTACAAATGCATTGTCATGCATACTTTGTACGCAATATTGACAAAAACTAAAAATGCAATAACAACTGTTTGATTTGGATAAAAATTAAATAAATTTTGATAAAGTTGGTAAAATGTGCGGTTAAAAAGTTGATAAAAGTTGTGAGTCTCATGTATGATTGGAAATGAGTTTGAAGTAAACTGAATTTTAAGAAATGAGGATCAACTCGGAAGCTAAATAAATTTTTGGTTTTAATTTCTTTAATCTTTTTCAACTAAAAGAACATGTGAATGCTGCACATGATTACACAATATTAAAGCAAGATAATCTTTATGTACTCAAAATTCTTATGAATAACGCACATGCAGGTATATAAGACTTACCAAAACAAAAATTATGTACTTATTTGATAATGCAGTTACAAGTTTCCCTATTAACATTGGTGGCTAAGTTTCGTATGCAGTCACTAAATTTTCAACAAAATAGCAATTGAGTTATGAACTTTAATTTTATTTACAAATTTACCCACTTTATCACATTTCATCTACCAAATTGGTGAAATATGCTTAATTTTGCCATCGCATCACAACAAATCTTTTACATCACCGATATGCAACATGCCAACCTACCAATACGTAACATCAAAAAGATACTAAAATACGAACAAGTTTTGACTTCTTAATCTTAACATATTTTAACATTTCCATTTCTAGTGTGTCACGTAGTTAAGGAAATTAAGTAATTTCCGTCAGTTTAGAGGACATTCTATTTACCGAATGTGATAGTATGATGAAATTTGAAACTAAATTGAAGTTTTATGGGAATTGAAACTAAATTAAAGTTCACCTACCCAATTGAGATCGCATTGAAAGTTTTGCAAACTGGCAATTGGTGGTCGGCCACTTGTTAAACTGAAGATAAACAAGGAAAGGTGGTCATTCTATTTTCTTACAAATTAGGAAATTTATTTGATTTCTTGGTCATAAAATCCACTCACAACAAAAGTCAAAGCGCACATGGAAGAAAGAAAGAAATAGCATTGTCCCAATAAAACCAAAAACTCAGCCTTTTGAATTCTATAGCCATTATCAAGAATGTAAGGTGGAGATATAGTCCCTAGTCGCATATTCACCAAGTGTGGGACTTCTAAATTTTGCAATTAAATCAAGTGGAAATTTATCATTTTAATTAGGATCAAGATTATGAATTTTGACGTGATATTCTCTCGATCTTCATTCTTTAGAGGCAGTCTTTCAAAAAGAAAATGCCCAGAAGCTGCCTTTAAAAACGAGACTTTCTGTATAAGGAATGTTTGCTAAATCTATACTTTGCTCATTTCTCGATTAGATTATTTGCATTTTCACTTGCAATGGACTACTAAAAAGATGATGATGCAAACTTTTCCCCAGTGGGGATTAGTTGTGATGATGATGCATTTCAATATATGACGTCATCTTTTGTTCCACTTATTGTGTCACGCTCCAATTTATAATCAATAATCATGATGCCACTCGATGCAAATACACGTGATGCAAATTAAATTTCAAAAACATGGTCGTTAGAACTAAGCTTTCTTTACGAAAAATTTCAAAAAGCTTTCAAGTTCAGGACAATTTTGGTTAATATTTTTGCTATAGAAAATTGATTTACAAAAATTTGCCTTAATCTAATGACTTGCAAAAACAGTTATTCCAATAAGTTTAACTTTATCAATGACTACTAGAACTTCCACTATACTATTTAATTATCTAAATACTTTATTTAAAGACGCTCAACAAAATGCTCTAAGAAGTTGAAGCTATTAGAGCTGTGTCAATATAGGCTAATACACAAAGCATGAGTTTGTGAAAGACGTGAAAAGATCCACTAATGTTTTCCATCTAGAAATATAAATTTTTTGGCACTAAAAAATCTTAGCAAGTAATTCCCAAATTGTTTTAAACTTTTTAAAGGTTTCCTAGGGTTTTAATATGTAATATAACTATATAAGATTAGAAGACTTGAATGTGAAGATGAGAACGAAATGTGTGTGAATTCTAAAGTTATCAAAAAATGAAAACGGAAGAAATGAAAATTGAAAAGTTGAATAAAAAGAGAAAAAAATAGGAAAGTTCCTAGAAAAAAAACAGAAATAAAACATGTTACGACTAGAAATCCTATTATAAATATAATATTGTAATTAACTTACTTTTATCATATTTATAATAGAATTGTCCTACGTCACATTCACTATAGTTGTCCATTTGTTGATTTTGTAACAACTAGCCTCAAGCTCAATTGGAGGAAAAATAGTGTAATTTTTAGAAACGTCGCGCATGTTCGACAGTGCTTTTTCAAGTATCATATTTATGTATACATTCAGTAGGACCAACAATTTTTATCCACTTTTTATCCTCACATTCTATAGGACCCACTTCTCATAATCTACTAAAAGCTTTACCAAACATTTAGCATACTAAAAACAGAATAAGATGGTCGAGGATTAACGTTAAGAAGACGGGTTCCGAAAGAACAAAACTGACAATTTCAAAATGAAGAGAATTAAGGAGAGGATGCCCCTGCTTGGTCCTTAAATAATCACATTGCATATACAGATATGCATTATCATCTAGCAGTTTGGCTTCTCAACCAAGAATATGAAAGAACTAGGACTTCATAATTAATCCAAAACAGCTTTTCTTACAAAAAATTTCACTTGTATATATTTAGTTTCTAACAGTTTCCACCTTGGCTTGGCACGTATACAATGATTATGCCCAAGTGTGTCAGAATTTCAAAGCCTTCACTCGGAGTAGAGGCTGTGATTGAAAAGCACTCCAGAATGGAATTCTGATTCCAATTCAACATTGTGTTCACTGTACTTTTGAATAGAAAGATCCAACCGATCAATCAGTAATATTTCTTGCTTGTCAGAAGCTAAGATGTACTATACCATAACACAATTTTCTTACCAAAAACACTACTCGGTAACAGACTCAAGTCTTGTTTCTCCAATGTCACTGATCTGAAAAGGAGGTTCTGAGGGGAAGATGAAGACAGTAGATGATGTAGTTGAGGGTTGAAAACCAGCATTGTATCTCACTGAAGTCACGGTAACTTTAGGAAGCTGTTGATAACCTAAGCCCAAAGGTACAAGCATGTAACTGATAACGTGCTCTGATTTTGGTAGGACAAAAGTCGTGTCATCGTGAGGCCCAGACGACACAAAACTTTGTGAATCGGCCAAAGAATACTTGATCTCCTGGAGCAACTCTGTCTGATTTTGAATGGTAACAGAATATGTGAATGGATGCCCAACAATGGCATGAGGCGGACATTTTAAACTGATAACCAATGGAGGTAGCTCAACATTGACATCAGGAAGCCTGTGTTTTGTAACTTGAGATGAAGCAGAGCAAGAATGAAAATCTTCTCCTAACCCAGAATCCCTCTGCCATTTCAGACTAACTGCCCCGGTCTTTAGTGTTGAAAAATTTCCCTTTGGAATGACAGCAAAAACCTTTTTAAAATCCTCTCCGGGCACATGAAGAATGGGTTCTCTAAATTTCTCCTCCTTAGGTTGTATGGTTATTGAATCATCATCCTCCACATCAAAAGACATTGACAACAACCGCAGTGGCACTTCTGAACAATTCTTTGCACTAATTATAAGAATACTTGTTTCATTAAGAGCTAGTGATGGTGTATGATCAGCATCATGATTTGCTTTGATGTTTGACAGCAAAAGAGAATCCTGTCGAAATGGAAGCATATAATGATGGCTAATAGTAACAGCAGTCTTACCTTCAATCTGCAAGCTTTTATGTACATGAACTTTCTGAGAACTAGGTTCGCTGCTGTGATGGTAACCTAACGAGACATAAACCATGATAGGTTTGGGACGATTCCATTTAATTTTCAGTTTGCAGGACCAGGAGTCCCCCACATTTAGAAACGGGACAGAAATCAGTCCAAAAGATGGCTGGATTTTCTGAATGTTATCAATATTAGCTTCAGAATGATCCGCACGATCTTGCCCAGATATACCAACAAGTTCAACATGTAAATTGTCGGCCAAGAATGGCTCAACTTCTCTTGGACTAAGCAAACCACCACCTTTTGTATCTACCAGATTAATCTTTAACTCACCAGAGTGGATTTCATGGCCTTTAGAGGCAACTGTCACGGGTAAAATAAAGCTCTCTCCAACTAATGCAGGGCCAGATGAATCCAGTTTTAGATCCACTTGTGGTTCCGATTCTTCAACCTGTATGGCCTTCTGACCAGAAAATGCTAGACCTGGATCCTTAGTAGGAATAGTTTCTGTCATGTCTTCAAAATTCCACAATGGTAAATCATTCATCGAGGCAGGACTTTCAGCTCTGCAACATATGGTAAAGTTGGGTCCAATTCTTGCAATTACATATATACATTCCAGCTTTCCACTTTGATCTGCATCAATAATGATTATATAAGTTTGGAAGAAATAATCTCAACTCTTCTTTATTTGACTAATGGAAAACGCTAGAATATATAGAGAAGCATGACAACAAATCTGTCATAGAATAACATAATTCTAGTAACAGATAATCCCTCAAGGGATAAATATGAACTGAACGATAATTTAGTAGCAAATAATCCTTTAATTTAAGGGATAAATATGAACTAAAAGTTAATGAAGATCGATACGTTCTTTATATATTTTTTTAATATACAGAAAACAAGATAAGAATAAAGCTAGATACTAATCCCTAGAAATCAGCAACTAATTTCGTGATCTAATCATCCTAACTATGTGACACTCCCCCTCAAGTTGGTGCATAGATGTCTATCAAGCCCAGCTTGCTGATGAGAAAGTCATAGTTAGGTTTGAACAGTCCCTTTGTAAGAATTTCAGCTCTGTTGTGATTTTGGAACAGATGTCATACATATAGCTCTAGCTTCAAGCTTCTCCTTTATAAAGTGCCTATCAATCTCAATATGTTATGTCCTGTTGAACTGGATTGCGTGCAATGCTAATAACTGCCTTGTTGTAGCAAACGACTTCATAGGCATGGTCATGGGTCTCTTTAGTTCTTCCAAAACTCTTTCAGCCACATCATCTTGCAAACTCCATGAGCCATTGATCTGTATTATGCTTCTGCACTATTTCAAGCAACCAGACTTTTTTTCTTGCTTCTTCAAGTCACTAAGTTCCCTCACACGAAAGTACAATAACTTGCTGACTGAGCCTGCCCAATCTATGTCTTTATATGCCTCAATGCTAGTGCAGAAGCATATGTGAAATTCTTGTAGTAAGAATTATGCAATAAATAAAAACGATATTTGAATAATCATATCTTGTATATATTGAATAATAATTGATTTTTATTCAAAATTGTAGAATACCTTTATATTTATAGGCAAAACTATTCCTTAATCCTATTAATATAAGGAAACTAAATTTAAAAAAAAAAAATAATTGATTGTTGTTGAAAAAGTATACAATGTCTTTATATTTATAGGCAAAACTATACTCTAATTCTATCAATATAAGGGAACTAAATTCTGAAAGAAAATAAACTAAAATCCTAATCTAAAAGAAATTAGAAATCATATTCTAACCAATAAAGAAAAGGAATTATATTCTAAACAAAAAATAAGAATAAAAAGATAAAACTTATTACAATTATGCATTTTATAATAAATATCTATCCTATTTACGACATGATTGTTCTACATCAATCTCTCCCACTTAAAAAAACTCGCCCTCAAGTTTTGTTGAAGAAAAGAAACGTTGATAACTTGCGTATATTCGAAATTGGCTGGGATTCGAGGAAATTCTCTAGCCACATGTTGCCGTGTTCTATGCTTGTAAAAACAACCAACATTCATAGTAGTTAAAGTCTGCAAATTCTTATCATCTTGCTTCTCCATGGGCTCACGATTCCTTTCAAGACTCAACACAGTCAGCATCTACGTGATGTTGTGAAGGGTTTCATCGATCCTCTCGATTTGTTGTTCGAGTTTGTCTAGCCTCCATTCGTCGTCGACGGTTTGACTGCTACTAGGACCATAGTCAGTCAGATTGAGGCAACCTTGCTCTGATACCAATTTTGGTGTGAAAGCATATGTAAAATTCTTATAATAAGAATTATGTAATAAATAAGAACGATATTTGAACAATCATATCTTGTGTATATTGAATAATAATTGATTGTTGAAAAAGTATGCAATGCCTTTGTATTTATAGGCAAAACTATTATCTAATCCCATTAATATAAGAGAACTAAATTCTTTTTTTTTTAAAGGTAATCAAATATTTTATTAATCAATACATAATATACAAAAAGTGTATTTCTGTATTATCAATTTAAATCAGAAAGTAACAACATGAAATTGGGCAGCCCATCTATATGCCTAGTAGCCGCAACATTAAACCAAGTATACAATGTCAAATAAAACAATTCTCCAATCTGCTATGTTGTCCGTGTTTAATCTTCAAAACAGTGGTTGTTTCTTTCTCTCAACACTATACAAGTTCGCTATCCTTATCTCGAAACTTTCTCTTCCATGCCTTTAACATGTCTTCCATACGTCTCGGCAACACTCAATCCTTGTGTTGCGACGCCAAAACATCGTTTGATATTATATATGGTTTTCCGCTAGGGGACCTTCATATACCGCTGCGCTATTCTATTTCCCATATTACTATTTCATTCCCTTAAGGGATGTATCTTTTACCCTTTAAGGGTCCCATATGTCACAATTTGAATTTTGAAATTAA
>CAIGRN010138345.1:0-12294 GCA_903798345.1 Fraxinus anomala
ATGAATGAAATAGCTTAGATGGTAAAAGAGAGGGTGTGTTGGTGAAGTCACTCCATGAAAAGGTAAGGGTGCAAATTGAGAGTAAAAACAAACACTTCGCGTCGTAAGCAAACAAGGGCCGGAGAAGCATGACATTCGAACTGGGAGATGGGGTTTGGGTACATTTCAGAAAAGAACGCTTTCCAGAATAAGGAAATCGAAGTTGCAACCACAAGGGGACGGTCCATTTCAAGTCTTGGAGAAAATCAACGATAATACATATAAATTGGATCATCCAGGTGAGTATAATGTTTCAGCAACTTTTAATGTGTCTGATCTCTCTCTTTTCGATGCAGGTACAGATTCGAGGATGAATCCTTTTGAAGAGAGAGGGGATGATATGATCCGTAGTCGAGCCCAGGACGAGACCCGTTAAATATCGAAGGAGGCCCGATGACGCATTCGAGAGCAAAGCAAGTGAAAGAGGCGATGGAATTCCTTGCTCAAGCTACGGTGGACGAAATGACGTTCTTGATGGCTAAAGGAATAAGTTTCATGAAGAACTCGGGGGCCGAAAAGTATTGGAGCAATTTGTTCGAGCTACAAAAGAAGAGGGGAAATTTTATAACTATGCGACCACATAGTTATAAAAACCATACGGTCGCATGGTGATATACCCCGAGCAGCTTGGGATTTTTTGAAGCTTCTGTACGACCGCATAGAACAAAATTGGGCAGATTTTTTTCCTTTTCCGCGAATTTCTTTATTTTACTAGAATTCTATTTTATTGCCATCTTTTGTAATCTTGGCAAGTAATTTCCTGTTTTAATTAGAATATAGTGTTTTCCTAAAAATACTTCATCATTATTCATTGTATGGACCTTTTGGCAAACTATTATTGAGATATATTCGAATTCTTGTGACGTTCAACATCGGGTGCGGATCACGCGTTGTGTAATCTCATTCAAACTCTATTTTTGTTTGGTTACTTGGTTCATTAATTCTTGGTTCAAACTCAAAACTAAAATTATCCTTTGGGCTTTCTTAGGATCTTCAATCGCGTTGTGGATTGCGTAGTGTTCGTTGCTACGTGGTTCTCAAGTATAAAATCCCAGTGGAATGGAGTAAGGCTGCATATGAAACAAAATTACCAATGTGATAGGGAGAACTACTAAAAGGAATGTACTTCTCAGTGATCAATTCACAATGAAAATCTTTGAGATAGGCAGGAGGTTTAATATCCCTTTGTAATCTTCGGAGAACAATAGATGGTGCAAAACTATTTGACTGATGATCAGGTGTGTGAAAAGCTGGAACTAAATCGAGTGAATGTTGCATAGGAGATGGACTTTTTGTACTTTTTGTGTGATGAATTCCATTAGGATCAGCTTCATGGTCAGAGGCATCATTACAAGTGTCCTGATGGGGACTCAATGAAGGTACATGTACTAAATCAGGAAAAGGATCAACAAGCTGGTCCGCCTCTATAACGGTGTGAAAAGGATAGACCTCTTCATGAAAAACAACATCCCGTGATATGAAACTTGCTCTGAAGCAACATCATATAGTTTATATCCCTTGACTCCAGGTAGATATCCCAAAAACACACACTCTAGCTCGAGGTTGAAACTTGGTCCTATTAGCAGTCAAAGTGGATGCAAAGGCTAGACAACCAAAGACCCTGAGGTAAGAGTAATCTGCAGAGTTATTGTATAGAATTTCATACTGTGTTTGATGTTTCAATGAAGGAGAGGGAGTCATGTTAATTAAGAAAGTAGCTGTCAACACACAATTTGTCCAAAATTTAATAGGAACTCGAGATTGAAAATATAAAGCCCTTGCTACATTTAAAAAGGTACTGATGTTTGTGGGCTCTCCACAAAGCTAAATTGATGTAAAACTCCCTTTTCAGCAAAGAAATCAATGAAGGCGAGTTCGGGAGCATTGTTAGATCTAAACACTTTTATTTGAGTGTTAAATTGAGTTGCCACCATATTGAAGAATCGTAGAATAATTGTGGATGCATCAGATTTATGTTTCCATAGGTAAACCTAGGTGAAACTGGAACAGTCACCCACTAAGGTTAAAAATTATTTATTTCTTGTGTCTTGGTCACATCGCAGGGTCCCCAAATGTCACAATGCACAATGTCAAAAATATTACTTGAAAGATGATTATTAGATTTAAAAGACAGCCTTCTATGTTTGGCAAGTGGACAAATATAACAAGGAATTGATTTATTGAATTTGATAAGATCACACAACAATTGAGATTTCAAACTATCCAACCTTTTAAACGAAAGGTAGCCAAGTCTATTGTGCCAAATATGAATTGAAACATTGTTTACATAAGCATTGGAAACTGAATTTAGAACTTTATTGTCAAGAACATTGAGATCCTGCAACCGATCACCCCTACTAGTCATATTCTTGGTGTAGGCTTCTTGAATAATAAGTGATCAGGAAAGAAGCTAACAGTGAGCTTTGAGACATATGTTAGAGCACTAACAGATAGTAAGTTGAACTTGAATTGTGGTACAAACAGAACATCTTGAAGTACAAGAGTTGAGCTCAATCTGACATCACCACACAGTCTAACTGGAATTTGTGTGTGATTTGGTAAAATGACAGTAGAATTCTCAATGATTTTCATTGATGTAAAGGCACCAACATGGGAACAAAAGTGTCTTGTAGCACCAGAATCAACTATCCAAATATTATTGGAAGAAAAAATTTTGTGTACTGACATGGAAAAACATATACCTGTAACATATGAAGTGCCAGTGTTGCTATGTTGATCAGTGGGATTGAAACTTGATGTTAAGTGAGTGGACAACACAGACACAGTTGTTGATACTGATTGGAACTTAGATTTTGAACAAAATTCCCAAAGATTGGCTGTTGAACCTGCTGCTTGCTTTCACTCTGTGGAATAAATGAATTAGATACTTGATTCACTGAATTGAAGCCAGAAGAATTGTGAGGATTATCTATCTGTTTGGATTTGTAACCCTGAGGATATCCATGTATTTTGTAGCACTTGTCAATTGAATGACCATGATAATTGCAATGAGAACAAAATGGCATGTCCTTCAAGAACTCAATAAAGAATAGGTGGAGGGACCATCTGAGACCTCCCTTCAAAGCATCCTTAAAAAATGTTATCTCCTCCTTTCGAGTATCAATCACCATGTCGCCAAGCTCGAGCGTCCTAATATCACAGGATGGCATAACCCTGAACTTCCTAGTTATGGAAATGATCATATGCTCCTTATACAAGGTGCAGAGCTCAAGGTAGGTGAGGATAATTTGTTCTTAGGGGTAGGCATCAATAGGTACGGCCATGAGAATAAGGGACGCTCCTCACTTACTTCGTTACTACCGCTCCACCTCTCAGATGTATCACTCTCACTAATGCTTGACATTTGGCTATTAAAATTAAGACAATCTTTAAAATATCGAGCTCTTACCTTATCAAGAGGATGCCCAAAATACCCACTATGATGCCCGAACTTGAACTTGGATTTACGCTGTGAAGAGAGGTAAAAAGTGAAAAATGAGAGTGAAAATAGGGACTATTATAAGCTCCAAGGAATGTCAAAGGTCAGAAGATCTGAGCCCTCCAACCTAGCCCACGTGGAAGCCATCCAACGACTGACAAAAGGGCACACGTGGCGTCCACGTGTGATATACGTACATGGACCGTACAATCACGTACATATCATGTTCGAGCAATATATTGCATCGCGTCGCAAGCTCGTACCCCTAACGAGCTCGAATTGAAGATGCGACACGACGTACGGGGACATGTGATACGTACAAGATCTTCACTCGAACGCGAACCTCCTTTTGGCCCAAACACGCTAAGGCCCGAACATGTCCAGGCCCAAATTTTTTGGCCTTTAAAGAATCCTCGAGATCGGGGTTAAGGGTTTAGGTATTTTGCGTGGTGACCTCGAGAAGTACCATATACAAATCCTATTGGAAAGAGATGAGGACTTTACAAATCCTTTTGGGATTCAATCACCAACCTCTATAAATACAAGTACGAAACTCAATAAACAGATACGTTCAAAAATAATTTCTGGTAGCTTCATAGATCTCTATATAAAATTAATCTCTCTAACTTAAGCATCAGAGGGGCGCCGAGGATAAACTTCGACACCTTTCTTTCAGGTATTGAAGATCAAATCGTGTTGAGTTCAGTCATCCAGTTCGAGTTCGTTCAGGTACAAGTTTTGGTAGCATCAGATTGTGAGGTTCAAGTAATGATTTTAGATGTTATGTTATCACGTTAGGTAATCCTCTATATTTATTTTATTTATATAATTTTAGAAACAAAAGTAAAATTTAAATCAGTAGTGCCACACCCGACAGATTTTGGGCCTGGATGAACGTGCCAGGTCGAGTGATTTTTAGAGATCCAAGCTTGATTATTCCAAACTTTTTGGTGGCTTTAGGGATGATGATGTAGTTGTACCGTAAGAACATTTGTTTGCTGGAAGGAGAAGAAGAAAAACTTCTTCTGATAAACTGAGGTGAGTTTTTCTTGCTGCACCATTGTTTGCTAAATCTGGATTGACTTTTTTTTGTCTTCCAGTTCATCTCGAGTTAGGAGTAAAAATGTAATTCTACGGAAAAGGTGTAATCTTAAGGTTCAGGCTATGGCTGAAGAATTGTACTTTAACAAAGATGGTTCTGCAATTAAGAAGTTGCAGGTGAGTGTATACATTAAATTGGCGAGATAGGCTCATTTCTAGAATACATGTCAGTTCATATACAATTTTGTGTTGTTGCAATGCCTTTGCAACTTTTCCATTTTAGGCTGGTGTTAACAAGCTTTCAGATTTAGTGGGTGTTACCCTTGGTCCAAAAGGTAGGAATGTAGTTCTCGAGAGCAAGTACGACTCTCCAAAAACTGTTAATGATGGTGTAACTGCAGCTAAAGAGGTATATAATGCTGGCCATTTGAATCTACATATAAGAGTGATACAGTACTATCATTTTGACAGGTTTTGGTTTTTAACTTCAAGTTCATTGCAATCTGAATGTTCTTTCTAGGTTGAAGTGGAAGACCCAGTGCAGAATATTGGTGCTAAATTGGTCAGGCAAGCTGCTTCAAAGACAAATAACTTAGCTGGTGACGGGACAAGTACAACTTCATCTGTTGTACTTGTACAGAGTATCATCACTGAAGGTGTTAAGGTTGTGCATATTAAGGACACTCTATTGCAAATATTTAATACACTATTTTTGAGTTTTGAACGAGTGTTTGTGAGTTGACCTTTTTGGTGCCGATTTGTTCAAGTCGTGGCAGCGGGTGCCAATCTTATTCAAATTATAAGGGGTATTGAGAGGCCAGCTAAAGCCCTGGTGTCCGAGATCAAGTCAATGTCAAAAGAGGTAAACTTGAATCTTCCATCTGCTTATCTTACTGTACAAATTGCAAAATTCTAGTTTTGTTTGTATTTAGCCCCTTGAGCAAAGGCAACTGTCATTAGGCATTTATTTTTTCTGTCAACAGTATTTTAAGATCATTCTGGCGGGACTTTCCTTAATTTTGCAGGTCAATGCAGTGAGCTAGTTGACGTAGCTACAATTAGTGCCGAAAATAATTATGAAGTGGGAATATGACTGCAGAAACTACAAGTACAGTAGGCAGGAAAGTTGTGGTGACTCTTGAAGAAGGGAGAATCGAGAACAATTTGTATGATGTCGAATGCATGCAATTTGACCGTCGTTATATTTCTCCGTACTTTGTCACAGGTAGTGAAAAGATGGCTATCGAATATGAAAATTACAAGGTATTTACAATATCTTCGAGATTATCTCCTTTCTATTATAGATGTTGGATCCTGGATATTGACTTATATTTCAAATGATAAATGTTCTTTATGCAGCTTCTTCTGGTTGACAAAAAGATATTAAATACCAGGGATTTAGTTAGTATCTTGGAATATGCAATCACAAGAGGATATCCAGTATTAATAATTGCAGAAGGCATTGAGCAGGAAGCTCTTGCAACCCTTGTTGTGAATAAGCTAAGAAGATATTTGAAAATTGTTGCACTGAAAGCCCTTGCATTTGGAGAGCTCAAAAGCTAATACCTTCATGACATTGCTATTCTCGCTGGAGGTTGTCTATCATCTATTGATTGTAATTATGTTCTGTGTGTCAACCATGTAAGTTAACTTTGCTGTAACATATTCTTAGAAATGGATTCAGGTACCGTTATTAAGGGAGGAAGTCAGTTTATCCCTGCATATAGCTAGAAGTGAGGTATTGGGACTTGCTACAAAAGTAGTACTGACCAAGGATACAACAACAATTGTTGGTGATGAAAGCACACAAGATGTAGTAAACAAAAGAGTTGCCTAGATCAGAAACCTTGTTGAGGTGAGATTTCGTGTTTTTTTTGCTCGTATGATTTTATTCGGTTAAATCATCGGTGGCTGATGCATCAAACATTCTAAAATCTTGACTGGTCATGTAGATAACTGAATAGGATCATGGAAAGGAAAAGTTAAATAGAAGAATTACAAAACTCTGAGGTGGTGTTGCTGTTATTTAGGTAATTCTTTCTATGCTTATATACAAAGTTATTATGGTCAATTACTGCAATCCAGAAGATTTTTTTTACTCTTCTTATCCAGGTACTCTTTGGATCTGGCACTGATGTTTAAAGGAAGAATTTGTGTGCCCAAAGATGAAGTTTTAAGGAATGAGTTATTAGAAGAGACTCATTTTACCCCGTACACCGCACATCCTGGTGGTACGAGAGGAATATGAAAAAAAGTATAGGCCTATTTGTGGCAAAATGCAGAGTATGTCAACAAGTTAAAGCAAAACATCAAAGACCAGCATGGTTGTCAAATCCATCGGACATACCTAAATGAAAGTGGGAGAATATCGCAATTGACTTTGTGGTAGGATTTTCGAAGTCAGCAAGAGGACATATTGCTAAATGGGTAATAGTGGATCATATAACAAAGTCCGCTCATTTTCTTTCAGTAAAAATGACATTTTGCCTAGATCAGTTAGCACAATTGTACATTAGAGAGATTGTAAGATTGCATGGCGTCCCCGTCTCTATTGTGACTTATCCGAGATTTATGAATAAGTTTTGGAAGAGCTTACAAGGAACTATAGGAACGAAATTGAATTTTAGTACAGCGTATCACCCTCAATCCGATGGTCAGTTGGGAATCATATCTACCTTTGATGGAATTTGCATATAATAATAGTTTTCAAGCAACTATTAGAATGGCACCGTATGAATGTCTTTATTGTAGAAGATGTATATCACCTGTTCATTGGGATGAAGTCGGAGAAAATAGAGTTTTGGGACCTGAGATCATCGAAAGAACAGTTGAAGTCATTGATAAGATCCGCATTAGGATAAAGGCAGCGCAAGATCGACAAAAGAGCTATGCTGATACCAGAAGAAAAGAGTTGGAATTTGAAGTTGGAGCGAAAATTTTTCTAAAATTGTCACCTATAAAGGGTCTACTTAGGTTCGGCAAGAAAGGCAAACTACGACCTCATTATATTGGACATTTCGAAATACTTGATAAGATCGAAAATGTGGCCTATTGATTGGCTTTGCCGCCCGAACTATCTGCAGTTCACAACGTATTTCATATATGCACGATCCTGATCACGTGGTCAATTATTAATCCTTCGAAGTACAAAAAGATTTATCGTATGAGGAATTATCGATTAAAATATTTGATCGAAAGGTGCATAAATTATGAAATAAGGAGATTCAACTGGTCCAAGTGTAATGGAGTAATCATGGAGCAGAAGAATCTACTTGGGAAAGAGAAGAAGAAGTTAAAGACAAATATCCGACAATGTTTGTTTAATTTAAGATAATTTCGAGGACAAAATTTTTTTTAAGGTGAGAGGGATGTAAGGTTCCAAAATTTTATATTCTTAAATAGGTTGATGTAGCTCATTTAAGGTTATGAAAGTCCAAGCCATAAGTTATTTAAAAGTCCAATACTGGTTTGATATGTTTTAAATAATTTTAATCTCATGAAAGTTCATAAGTAGCCATGTGTGTTTTCTTTAAAATATAAATTTTTAAATAAAGTAGGATGTAATTTAGTGTTTCCCAAATATTGTACCAGACGGTGAAAATTTATTTTATGGATAGTAAATATTTTTATGATTAGATTTTGCGTAAGCGTTATTTTTCAAAATGACCGAATTATAGGTAAAACGTAGTCTATTAAGTTCTAATTAAGGATTTATGTTGTCCCTTTACTTTGTTAACTTAATAAAGTTTGGGGACCAAGGGTGAGAATTTAAATTTAAAAACCCAATTCATTTCATTTTCCTCAAATCATACTCACACATGTTTTCATAGTTTGGTTGAATAGTCAAGGCATTAAATCTCATAATTGGTAGGCTAAAATGTTGCATTAAACCTCAAATTATATTCATATACATTTAACATTCGTACACACACGCGCGCGCGTATAACATAAGGAATGAAGCTACAATTAACCAATTAATTCATTTTAAATTCTCTTAAATTGGCAAGTCATGAATGCAACCATTTTCTTACCTTTCATTTCCAAACTACACACTTTCTAATATATGTGAAATTTATACATTGAAATACACTATGGACAAAAAAAAAAAATTAAGTAAGGGAAAAAAAAGTGAAGGAGATTGTTTAAAGGCATTGGTTGCATTCAGCAAGCAATATTTACCTCCAACTTCATCAATTTAAAAGCGTCAAATGAAGGTAGGTAGATGTGCAAATGGTTATTTCATTCAATTACGATTTTTCGTTAAAAGTTTGAATGAATTGGTACCTCCGAGTACAGTACTTTGGCACTTCTATAGTTTGAATGATCATTTTCCAGTTCTACATGTTATGATATTGCTATAGAAATCGGATTTTGTCGAAAATCCCTCTTTGTGCGACGGTATGAATCCGCAGTTCGAAATTTATAATTTGATAACGAAATGCACTTATGATATCTATTGAGTTTCAAACTCATGGGGTTAATTCCTTTCTTGTAGGTTGATTTGATATGCTTGGGGCATAGATGATGGTAGAGGATGATGCAACATGCTAAGAAGAAGCCAGTAACTTAACGTTTTTAATTCAATAGCAACATTTATTATTATTATTTTTTTAACAAATTTCTAAGAACATCATAAGTGGAACTATTTTAAGAATATTTTATGAATAAGTTATAATTTCTATGAACATCATATGTGGAACTATTCTTAGAATATTTTATGAAGAAGTTGTTTGAAAGTAGTTATGTGTTATAGAAATTAACTTACAATTCACCATTTACCACAAAAGAAAGTGCTAGCGATTTAGTGTTGCTGTTTTCTAAATTTTCAGCTTCTGTCCTGAAATTCAAAAATTCATAACTCAATCGTTAATTGGAATTTTTCAACAAAATTAATGGCTTTGATAGCCTCATCGGTTAGCTACTGAATAAAATTGGAATCATGTCAATCCGATGTCGATAGAATTTTATATGTTTCTTAAAGCAAACTGCATTGGGTAGTGTTGTTGTTTTCAGCTTCTGTCCTTGACTTTAAAAATTCATAACTCAATCGTTACTTAGAATTTTTGGACAAAACTAGTGGAGTTTGATAGCCTCATTGTAACGCCCCAAAATTTCACAAACATTGGAGTGTTACCAAAAATTTAATTTCTTTGAGGAACGATAAAAATAATATTCTTTAAATAAAAATGACTGGAATATCCATAATTTCAAACATGAAAACATATCCACAAACTAAATAACTGTTTTAGAACAATAACTGACTAATAATTTAAAATAAAAAATAGACTTATTATTTCATCTTTTCGATACCTCTTGACAGTCGCATTCACCATCCCTCCACTATTCCAATCGACCCGAATTAACCTATAAAATTTTGTAAGAGTGAGCATTTAAAAAAAATACCTAGTAAGATACGTGCAGTTTCTTTACACAATTATATGCAATAAAATAAACACTTCATACAACTCTTCTCTTATGGAGTACATAGGTGACCAAGCAACATACCCATCTTATGTCATCTTAGATTCATGTAGGATCTCATATCTTTAAATAAAGAACCCGAAGGTCCACTAATAATTCATGCATATATTATTGAATATAAAAGTATAAAGAAATTAACAACTTGCACAAAAGTATCTTACCTTGATTGATCAAACGAGCTTTTGAAAAAAAAAAATATACTTAGAATTTACAGCTGGTTTATATGAAAGTTGCTGTATAAAATTCTGAAGTAATGAATTGTGAGACTTTGGCACACTATTTATAGTAAAAATAAAAATAGTAGTTGAGTCAAGATGCAATTGTGATGGAAAATCGTATTTATCACATTTGATAAAAATTGAATTGCTAGTAAACCAATCACAAGGTGACATGGGTACAAAATACTTATCATGACAAAAAGGTGGTGATGGCAACTTGACTTTAAATAGAATTCTAAAAAAATAATAAATTTAATCCCACGTCCATTCACGTGGCTATCCTCATCCAAATTTTCTTTGATTTAAAAATGAATAAATACATAAATTACAATTTTTTTGAGCTTTAATATCTTGAGACTAACTTATCCAAATTAACTTTTTCTCTAGCCTAATTTACATGATTAATTACGAGCTATCCAACGAGTACCATATTGATATACTTTCATCGCTCTATCAAAATCCAAATATTTAACCCAAAACATAAGAATTTAAAACATACTTCACTTTAGTCCCTCAACTTTCAAAAATATAATATATAGAACAATTTTTGTTTTTATTTTCGGGGCGTTACACTCATGGAATAGCTACTGAATAAAGTCAAAATCATATCAATCCGACGTCTCTAGAATTTTATATGTCATTTTAAGTAAACTGTGCGCTGGGTTACCTTCTAAATTGAGTCGCTGCGGGGTTTTGAAAAATATTTTAATACCTTATATGTTGCCGACGGAAGCTGATTTTTGGATATGTGATATAAAGAATTTCCTACTTTACTATAAAATTTCATGAAATTTCTAGGTCGATAGTTATGCAAATGAAATTATTTTTGAAATTGCCATTGAGATAGAAAACAAAAGCAGCAACATTTATTTTTTTATTTCACATNTTACTATAAAATTTCATGAAATTTCTAGGTCGATAGTTATGCAAATGAAATTATTTTTGAAATTGCCATTGAGATAGAAAACAAAAGCAGCAACATTTATTTTTTTATTTCACATCAATAGTTGCACATACGGTGTGTTAGTTGCATATACAATATGTTGGTTGCATATCTGGTAAGTTGCATATACGGTATGTTGTTGTAAGTTGTATATCTGGTATGTTACATATACAGTATGTTGCTGTATAGTTAATTATTTAATTAAGTCTACAGTCTACGGGTAGAGTAAAGTAAATCTTGTGACGTTTCGATCCATGCGGGCCGGGGTGTTACAGCATGGTATTAGAGCACGAATTTAGTTGATTCTATAGACTTAGCGTATTTTGTTTATAAAATAGAAAAATGTAATATTTAAGGCACTCCAAGCATCTCGCATCCATCAGTTGACCTCATCCTACAACCCAGGTATGTTTAACTAAATGAAGTTCTAATCCTTACTATGAATGGATATGATTCTATGGTTATGTTTTCCATGTTGCGATACGTTCTACATTTTACTTTATGTACATCTTATATGTAAGGATAAATATAGTTTGAAAAAGAAAATGTGTTGCTTAAAAGACATGTATTGTGCTAGAAATAAAAAATGTGGATGACAAATGGCCAGGGGAAGACAAAGTGCAAGGAAAATGAATCATGTCAGCCAACAAGAGATAGATATTCGACCTTACCTAGATTTTGAGGTAGACGAATCCTTAGATCTTGACAATCACATATGAAGCGTGTACCAACATTGACTAAAGGCAAAGAATATGATTTACAGGATTAGTGATC
Organism: Fraxinus anomala; assembly: GCA_903798345.1. Classification (NCBI taxonomy): domain Eukaryota; kingdom Viridiplantae; phylum Streptophyta; class Magnoliopsida; order Lamiales; family Oleaceae; genus Fraxinus; species Fraxinus anomala. The sequence goes on from CAIGRN010138345.1 coordinate 11,936, forward strand.
GACAGGAAATAGATCATTAGCTAGAAACTCTTGCCCCTCGTGGGAAACGTATCGGAAAGCTTATACAAGAAAATATGCTATCCCAAATCTTGGAAAGTAAACCTAAGGAACTTGACTTTGTACACCTAAGGAACTTGACTTTGTGGACTTTTGCAATGCCTATATCCATAATTGGGAGACTATGAATGGTGATGTTATCTCTCACTCGAGATCCAAATCGACAGTGACTTCAGATGATGAAGTTGCACAACCAATGTGGCAGATACTAACGAAGATGAAGAGGAAGATCCAGAAGAGGACCCGGAAGAAGACCAAGAGTGAAATGAGTAGAGATTATGGAGATTACTCGTTCATTTGAA
>CAIGRN010138362.1:0-12788 GCA_903798345.1 Fraxinus anomala
TAATTAAAAATAAGTAAAAAAATAAAAATGAAAATGATAGCGTTGCCAAGATCACTCGGTATCTAACACTAGTGATTCTTTCTTTCAACCCCCAAGCCCGCCCTAGGTCTCTCTCAAACGCTCACGGCACTAGCGATTCCCAAATCTTTGAATGTTTTTCGAATTAAATAATTGCAATAGTTCATAAATTCTGTTTCCTTCACTTTCTTCCCCTATAAATCTTGCCTTTTTCTTTCTTATGTAGTGTTTGCCTTCCTTTTTTAGTAAAACGAAATTTTGTGATAGGAAATAGATAAAAATGGGGAAAAATCAAGCTTACAAAGCGATGCAGAGAGCTAGGCTTGGCTCCAGCTCTGCTGGCCCTGAAGAGGCCGAAGATGGCATGGTTCGTACCCTTTCATACAATTGTTTCTGTATATATTTGTATTATAATTCGTATTGGGGTTTGCGAATTTTTTTGGGTAATTTTGTAAGACTAGATTTCTATTCCAGAAGGGCTGGCCGTAGATGGTAATGATTAGTAGTTTCATAATTTACTGAAATTTAACGAAAATACAAATAAACGAGTAATGTTTTTATTTACTGTCAAATGGGAAGCGTGAATTAAAGCCTCATTTGATTTTGTAGGATTAAATATTGTTCAAAGCAAGGATTAATGAAAACTTCGAATGAGAATTGACTTATGGCTCAATTTTAGTTCACGCATGTTTTGCTCACTCTTCATTGTGTATTTGGAATTTCTGTAACAAGCGGTTTTTGTTTAAAGAATTGTATATATTTATTAATTGTAGCATCCTAGGAAATTGAAATTCTGGTGCCACCAGTGAAAACTTTGGTCTTGTACAATATTTATGAAGGGAACATTGTTGGAGAGCTGACAATGGTTATGTGTACATTTGTAACATTTTGAATTAAAAATTTATGGATCTCTTTGATTTTAATATGAATTTCAACTATATGGAAAAACTCAGTAAACATTATCGACTTTCATGAACATTGTAGAAACTGGACTTATTTCATTATTTAAGGTTGTTCTGCTACCTGACTACTTTATTAATATTTCAGAAGTGATTGTTGTCTTACAAGGAGAGGATGTAAATGAGATGGACCCTTCTATTATTTCTCATAGGATCCAAAAAGACCAATTTTTGGCATTCATTTATCATTAACACTATACCTCATCTTTTGGGGTTACTGCGCTCTTTTGGTAGAATTTCTTTTTTATATGATACCTTTGACTGAAAGGAATAGTTTTGTCGTAGATTTTTATATGTATCAGCAATTTTTTACATAGATGTATGACATTGAACTTATCTTGGCACTTGATGTTGAATTCCATTTAGTCTTAGATAACTTTTAGTATAGGGAGGGTTTGTATTCTTTTGCTGTGCTTCTTCTGATGAGGACAGTCGCAGGTGGACGGTTCATTTCATTCACCAGAATGGCATGCTGCTCGTTTGGCAAGTCTCAAAACATCCCATACGGTTACTTGGGAGGAGTACAAAAGGAAGCAAAAGGTGATTTATGCGACTCTATACCATTTGGCTTGTTGATTTTCTCTATACCTTAATCTTTGTCTTTAGAGAAGTTCTAGTATGTCTTTTTGAGACTTATAATTTATTATATTTTCTTGGCAAATCATATCTCATTCACGATAGTGATGCAGTCACAGTTGAATATTTCACAAGAGAGAGGCCATATTAACATGATCAGATGTCATTGCAGAAGATTGGATTTGATTGGACCTATAACTAGACGTAGTGTTGAAGCGGTACCCAGTTCCATTTTATTGGGAACTAGTCTTAACCTGTCGCCCTTCCAGAAAATCATTTGAGGGATTCCCTGAAATGTTCTTATTTACTCAATTTTGTCACCTTAGCACTCTTGACATATTGAAGCATTATTGCAATTTTATGGGGAACAAACAGGTTAGCACAAATAATTATTAGAGTGATAGGAAATTAGAATTGAAATGACCGGAAATTAGAATTGAAAGATAAGTGTTGTCCTATTCTATTAAGTAGTACTATCACCTTACCTTGGAGGGTATTGCTGCTTCATTTTTCCTAGCAAAACTTTAAAGTGGGCCTTGATATGGAAGTTTGGATAATTTCAAATTGCGTCTAATGAAGAGTGGTCCTGGATGTAGACAGTGCTCTTTGATGTGAGGAATTTAAGTTACATTTTTAATAGCTGTTACGTAAGAAATTGGATACAAAACATTTGTCCTTAAGTGACAACAACTCAACAAGTGTTGTTCAAGTTTTTTATTATTAGAATCCTTACCTTGCTATTAAATCTTGAATGATGCTTATCATGAACGTAGTGATAGCCCATTGCCAACCAACAATAAAAAACGATTTGGTCATTTCTTGTTCCGGCTTGTATGCTCCTTCAAACACGTCCTACAAGATCTTCAAGCTATACCTTTCCCTGAATTAGCTCTTATTTTAGCTCGTCATGTATTTGTAAGGGCGTCAAAGTGAACCATTTGCCTGTTGATAATCTTCTTAAGACTGAAAGTTACTCCCTCCACCTTGCAAATGAGCTTTTTTGGCACTGCTTTGTGCCAGAGAATGCATTGGTGCATGTCTTCAACTTTGTCTATCATTCGTTGCTAGATAAGCATTTAATGAAAAGACAATGACATTCATTTTTGTCGTAGAATCAGCAAAACTAATCTTCTTGTGCTAATATAGGAAACATGAGTGGAACTTTCTGACATGAAGCTCTTATCTTGGAAATGTGACTTAGACTAGAGTTTTATTTGTCCTTTGGATAACTAAAATATATGATTTTAAATAATTGAATCTGCGTCATTTATTCTAATTATTTACATTTTTGTATGTACAAGGCAAGTCTGGAAGCATGTCACACTAACCATGACAAAAACTCACCTAAAAACTTGATAAATGACTCCTAAAGATGCACCGGAAGTGATATGCACCCAACAGAAGTGTCTTCTACAAGAAATTAATATTTTATATTCTGAACCCCTACTCTCGTGAATTTGTCCTATTCCTTGATGTCCACTGTATGGTCAACATAAGGCAAGAGTTACAATTTCTCATCGCTTCCTTTGGTTTATGTTCTTTGATGTTGTTTACCATGCTTAGTGAAAGAATCTACAGTTCTTGGCATGATAATTGAGAAATTATATGCACGTAATCCTTAAATTTTGAGGGAGCCTTTCCTTCCAAACAGCTTACTGGTAGAATTTTAAAAATATCTTCATCATGTGCAGCACTAGCGAATTTATTCATTATGATTTCTATCCCGTATTTGACAGACTTTTTAGTTTGCGATGTTTGACAAAGATTTTTTTTACTTTTTATTTTGGATTGTGTGCGTGTCAAACTCTAACGTGCTTAGTTGCTAGGAAGAAGAAATGAGAAAGGGGGAGTTGGAAGCAGATAAAGATAAAATGATGAGAGAATACAGGGCTCAGCTAGATGCTGAAAGGGCACGTAAGCTTGCCCAAGGAAGAAACTACTCGAGTAGCAAATCCACTCGCAAAAAGGGTAATGCGTTGAATTCTTTCAGGGTCAAAATCTTTTTCGTAACTCCAATGACATACTATCTTATTGTTATATGTTCTTGCAGATAAGAAGGAAAAGGATTCAAGAAAACACAGCAGCAAGAAGCGAAAGGTACACTCATTTTTCTCTTCTTTATCGGTGCTAACCATGTCTTCTTAATTGAATAATTTATTTTGTATATGATGACAATGTTATGAAAGTTTTCTGTTACATTTGTATCCAGTTGATTTTAACAGTAGTTAAATTTGATGCAGTGTTACTTTAATCAGTTGGGTATACTGCAATGAATTATTGTTGCGGGTTGGGGGTTCTGGATGGAGATAAAATCATTCCATTAGGAGGATGGGTAGTGAGTTACACCTATTTAAAGGATGGGTGGGGTGGGGGTATCTGTTTATATGACATCATTAGGTAGTAATCTTACTAAATAGTCTTTCCTAGTTTCTTCTCTGATGCCCCGATGGCACTTTCTAACTTTTATCGTTTTTTTTTTTTTAAGTCTTAACCATCAGAATACATGTTTAATTTAATTGCTAAAATTTACCTTAGGATTTTGGTAGTAGTTACATAGTTCTTGTTGTTTCATTAAATGCATATTGGTTGTTCAGTTGACTCACAATTTAAATGCATATTGGTTGTTCAGTTGATTCACAATTTTCCCACAATCTAATTGGGGGTGGCAAACTAATCGAGAACTATTAACAGACAATATTATTGATAGGTAATGGAGTGTTAATGTCTATTGTGTGGCTGACGCCTTTACGATAAATTGTCAAATTCAAGATAAGCATTTCTTTTCTACCTTAAAGGTATAGCTTTAGCAACATCAAAATACCGATTCGGACCAAAGTGAATTATCCTTCATCGCATGAGATGCTTGTATGTTGTCTAAATTGAACCATCTAGGTTGTTTTATGTACACAATGGCCAAGTTATTTAAGATATTTTATGATCATTATCTTACACTGGTCACTTAGACTACTCTGTCCATGTGAAAGTCATTACAAGTTATTCGTTAACAATTGGTATGGTTACGTTTTAAACAGTCATGTCCATCTACAAAAATTTTCAGGGGAAAATACATTGCGACCGTTGTATGTTTCATCAAGTACTTTAGGGTAGATATTATGACACTTTTATGTTGTTGCAATAGCTCTCCAGTAGTAGTAATATTTCGCCCCTAATTGATTTGCTCATTTAGATATTTTGAATGATATTTCTATGCATAGGCAATAATTCGCCCTAATTAATTTGCTTATTTAGATTGTATTCAGGTGGACTAATGATAAAGAAAGTGAAAAAAGAATTTACAAAAAATGGGATTCCTCTTTTTACGAGTCTAAACTATATTTTGGTACTTAATTTTAGCGTTCAAGGAAATCTTCAGATTCTAGCTCTTCAAGTTCGATGTCAGAAACTTCGAGCAGTGATGATGAAGAGAGAGAATCACGGAGATCGAAATCTAAGAGGAGGAAAGGAAAAAAGCACCTCTCAAAATTGAAGCGGGTAAAGGGTGATAATGAAGAGCGTGACGGGCCTTTACCCCTTTCTAGATTCTTTGGGAAAACTTGAAAAGCTGATATGTTCCGTTCGTCCTGTGTTACTGATCTCTTTCTGCATCAGCATCTGAGGTAGATTTTTTCGTCATCTCTTAGACTCGAGGTTTTTATTTTTCTGTTTTGCTGTGTCTGGAAAAATTTTTAATGCTCCTTCAATTACGTATACTATTTTGAATTATGATGTGACATTAATCTGATTGCTATGTAGTGAATTTTCTAAATGCTCTGTAGAAATTCAAAAGGATATTCTATTCACGACACTCCTACCGATATAGCATGGCTGTGTCTTAGACGAATGGACACAACACTGTGTGTACGCTTGAGAACCCGTCTAAGTTTATATTTTCTTTTAAATTTTCGACGCCTTTTGTACCTCCATCGCGTGACCAACCATGTCATATGGTGTGTTCCATATTGTTCTCATTCTTTATAGTTCTAAAATACGAGGGCACATGTCCTCGACACATCAAGGTATATACTATAGATCTAGGGAATTTTCCAGTTATTCAAATATTTTGGTGTCAAAACAATGTGAGGAAATGGTTTGATCTAAATAGGGTTTAATTCAAGTTTCATGTGTGCCCTTCAATCAAGCAACTTTTCTTGTAAAATGGTTTAATTCAAGTTTCATATTTTAACTACGGTAACCCAATACGGCTATTTAAAAATAAATAAATAAAACAAAATAAAGTATTTTAAAATTCTGCTATAAATTGGTCATAAATTATCATCTAAACCTTCAAAATAAGATATAATTATTAAAATTTTAATCCCAATATGCACTACAGCGAACCAGTTTCGTTGAATCAATTTTGGATTTATACATAAACCGTCCAAGCTGTCGGGTTGTTGATCGATTTAAGCGGTCATTGATCAGCTCTTTGGTTTAACGATCAGTTGATGCAACTTGGACTGAGCCAGTTTGATTAGCTGGGTTTTCGATCGAACTGTCAGATTCGATTCAAGTATCATTTTTATAGAATTTTTTGTGCATCTAGTTGACAAATGAAGTGTTGGCAACATAAGATTGGGGGTACAAAAATTGACTATTTTTTAAACGGTACATGACATTTTGTCAAGAAAGTGGGCAAATAATTCTATACATCAAGCATGATTTAATAACTATTTATTTGAAATTCAAACTTTTAATTTAATTATTTTGCTTCAGGATTGTTTATATCTAATCAGAGCTCATAAGCATTTTATTTATTTATTTATTCATCTTTCATCGTGTTGTCTTAGACAACATGCATTTTTCAATCAACTATTCTACATGTACATCATCTTTTATATTGTATTCGTAACAACGTACTATTGGACGGTTTTCCCACCCAATCAATACTTATCATCCATCACACACAATGTCAACAATCATGTCAAGAAAGAGTGTACAAGTAACATTTTCCTTCCCAATTGAGCTTTCTGAATATTGAAAGGTCGAGTACAAAATACCAAATATGTGCCTAGAATACTTCTCTTGATGTTCTAAGATGTCGTGGCTCAATGTGCAAAGGCATGGAAATTCTTGATGATAAATTAGTACTAAAGGAACTTGGAGGAAATCTTCATTTCAATTTGATAATAAAGACGTGACCAGTGGCGGACCCAGGATTAGATGTCAGTTAGGGCGGCCGTTAACCTTTGACTATTGATCGTCGACAGTCAATGATCGTAATAGCGATTTCTGTTCTACTATATTAGTTTTGAGGAGTTTATGAACTTCTTGCCTAATTCAATCTCATACTACTGTCTAAAATTATTTTAAAAATAGAATATTAAAAATATCATTGTTAGTATATGCAATTTTAGAATCATACTAAAATGCTGCAGAAATTCACCTTATGAAATCTAATATACTCTTTGTTCCATTTCTTGGCACGAGATAATCCAACCAATATTTATTTCTGCAGTTTATTTTCTCCTTTTAAAGAGGCATAATATCTTTAGTTAGGATCATTGTAGCTTCTGTTCAGCAAAAATCCTAAGAATAAATAAACATGACTATTAGTATTTTGTACATTGTGAACTCAAGAAGTTTAAAACCTAATTGCCCTTGAAATTGCATTTTGTATCAGAAAGTGCAACTCACTTTATCAAGTTCCAAATGTTGATCTCTCTAGGCTGCTTCAAGGAGGAAATTCCATTATGAATTAGGCCACATAAAAATGATATACCCACCCTGCAAAAACCAACAAATTTAATAGACGAAACAATCCAAGCATTAGTCATTGAGGGTAACGGTAATCTTCTTATCTTCAATAGGGCAAAAAATATTTTAAGTTAATATAGATAATAAACATTTAACTTACACTACAAACAAATTCACATTGTAATTTGCATTTGCTAAATTCATCTCCAAGTGATTTGAAACCCCTGATTTTGTGTTCTTCTTAGCATATGCTAAATGCTATTAATTTTATGGTAGATTCAATTACATAATTTATTCAATCTCAAGCCTTATCAATTATTTCAAAATCCTCCGATTTTCACATAAGATTTATGTTTCAAATCTCAATCATTCCAATTTGGCCAAAACCGTACAATCTTTTATTGTAGCCATAAACATAATTTTCCAACTATCATTTTCAAATTTCTACCAGAATCTACCTCTCTCAACTCGAAATTGTGAAAACTCGTTCATCTTGGCTAAAGCATTCCACGTAAAAAGTCATATAGTAATTTGTAAAGAAATATTTACTGATAGTGGCGGCGTGCATCTGTCGGACGTGCGGCTGCAATAGTGGGAGGTAATAGGACTCAGGACGGGAGGTAGAATATAGGGTTCGGAATTGGGCGTTTGGCTTCTATGGGTGTGAAATCATAAATGTCGTGCAATCAGCAATGCTAATGCGAATTGTCCCAATTGAATTCACTTAACGGGCCATTATTTAAAAAAGGGGCCCAATTAAAGAAAAGCCCAGGATCTTAGAAAATAAAGCTCCTGTTTGACACCAATTCTTATTTTCATTTTTTTTCTCTTTTTTCATTTCAACCACGCATTCTCTCAATAAAATAATATTACACATAAATCTAAAAATCTTCATAACTTTTCTACCATATATTCTCCCATCAATCACTATTCAAAAAATTAAATTCTTAAAATAATGGGTGTCAAACACCCACAAAAATAAAAGTCCAACAACTCATCTTCTCCATCTCTCCTTCTTCCCTATCTTCACGGCGCTGATTCTGTAACTTCAGTTTTCTCTTGCGGGACTGAACTTGGAAATCCCGACGGAGCCCGCACGGGTGGCCCCGCCACTGCTCCCGTTCACCGGTCTTCTTCTTCCTCATCCCTGTGCACTGTCCCGGCGGAGCTCAGCACATGCGACCATTCCCTCTCGCTTGGTGCTGGGTCCACCACTGCACGTGACATATTCATAGTATAATGGATGAGATTTTAATTTGTTTTACTCATTTATCGTATCAAGTTCACTTCATATTACATTCATAATAATGAAAATATGAGTACCTAAATTTCCAAAATTTTAAAAGTAATGTTATTTAGTACAATGACGTTATATTTAGAAATTTGAGATTATCCTCATGTGATGCGAAAGATGATGTAATGTGATATGAAATGATAAGGTTCATTAAATATAGAATTATAAAATCCGCTTTATTGTTTTTATCATTCAATGTCATATCATAAGGTAAATATCTCTAATAGAGATAAATAAAACTACTAGTCTCATATTTTCACTTTTAATTAAATTTATCAGTTATAATATATAAATTATTATTGCACTATCAGTGATATCAAATAGCATTATTCTGATTGTATTATGTATGTAAACAAAGTAAAGTTTTCTTGTCTAAGTTTCAATTTATGGACATAATGACACTCGGTTCAAGTTCAAAACATATTGATATAACAATACTTCTCATTCATAGGCAATAAGTCATGTGGCCAACCAGTCCGACCATTTTCGTGTTGGGATCGAACGACTTGACTTACTTTTACACCTTGAATCCAATCGAAGCTCAAGTCTTTGCCACTTGAAAATCCAAAGAAAGAGCAACAGTATAAACACTTAAAATCTCGGATATCCCAATATGGAATTTGTTTCAAATATGGAAAAAGCAACATAATTAACTTTGAAACACCAAATTGACTTGAAGTAATCATTCGAGGTGACACTTTTTACTGTTTTATGTTATTTCAGAGCATATTTGATATGTAGAAATGTACGTCGTGTTATGTAGTATTGTATTTAACATGCAATATACTTTTGAAAATGTAAACAAAATTTAACTATGTTACTGACATCTTATTTAAGAGGCATATCCTAAGTCATATGTAAAGATATAACAATTTCAGTCGAACGAAGACGGTTCCAATTAGTTGGTTCTTATTCATCGTGTCAATGGAGCCATCACAACCATCTCATATCAATGATGTCCTTATTGCCATACTAACTTCGAGGGCATATACAATATACACTAAGCATTGTAATTTAGTTTTAGTCAACCCTCGCCTCTCCCTAACTAATAAATAAGTTATAATACAACAAAAAATAAAGGAAAATAAAATGTGACACTCGAAAAGTGTGCACAAGATGAAACAATAATTTCTCAAAATCTTGATTGTTAATGTAAAAGATAGCCTCATTGAGAGGGCTCTTTAATGGGCTTTCCGCTTTCTTTTAGCTTGGCAATGGATTCTTTCATGGCCTCCTTTCTCTTTTTGCTGGCCAAAATTTTTGCAGTTAAGCCACTTACATTTGGGTCCTTTTTCTCTTCTGCTGGTGGTGGTGGTGGCCTTCTAGCTGCACCCCTAGCATCCCTAGCACCACCATTCATAACCAAAGCTACACCAGTCAAGCCTAGTAATACACCCCTGCATTGCAAACTTCACGCTATTACAGCCAAATAAATAACACACTTCACATGCTTTCAAAGAGATCAAATAAGAAAGGATACTCCAAATCATAGAACTGTATAAAATATACGATAAACTAAAAACGACACCATGTGCTTATGTGAAGGCATCAGTGTACATTCATGCCCACACGCACATATGTAAGTACAGGGCTCAATTGTAGAATGGCGTGTAGACGAGGGCATCATCAAGGAATGTACCTGCGTCTAACTTGTTTTTCTTCTAGGACTTCATTGAAACCGCGACTATATGCCCTTGCCTTGTGGACGACGGGGAATGGCGAAGGAGTCATCTTCCTCAATATCAAAGGCAGTGGTTTTGCTGTGGATGGTGCTGCAGGGACTAATAAATGGCTCATCGTTGCCATATCACTTGTTCTTATTGTTAAATTTTGGAATGAATTGACATTTTTAAGTGCCCCAAAAACCATCATATATGGATAGCGTTCACCCCTTTAGAATGAAGTTGAAGATTTCATTGGCTGTTTCTTGATAAGGTCTCACTTTAGCGGACCCTACCCATATATAGCAAACAAATGAATCCCAACATTTATCCACAGCTTTATAAGAAACTCAGGTATATTCGCACAGAAGCCATTATAAAGTATAAACAGTCTCCAGAATCTACTCCGATGCCTATTTTGTCAAAAGAACAGTAATTATTTTAAAACAAACTTGTTGAGTTGAAAGAAATTGGGAAATTTGAGACTGTAAAAGTCATTGTACTGGTGGACAGAAGAAAACTCAAGGGAATAAACTATTGTCAATTGGCACACTACTAGGTAAAACCATATTAGAAGTAAAAATGACTAATTTATGTAAATTGCATTTCATGTCAAATAAATTCCAAACTACAATTTTCGACTAAAAAGGCCAACAAAGCTGGCAAAGAAAAATGGTAAAACAGGAAAGAATCAACAAAAAAACCGGTTTCAGTTGCGGAAAACTAAATTGTTAAAAGAAATTATGTTCTAGAACTTTCACTCATCATCGCCATCTTCATCTTCATCTCCGGCTGCAGCATTGAGAGCATTTAATCGTTCAATCAAACGGGCCTTCCTCTCTTCGTAGGTGAGCTTCTTCAAGTTGTATCTGGGTAACAAAACAGGAATAATTTCACATACGCCACTAAGGAAATAAGAGACATGAACAGGGCAACTGACATTTGTAAATAAGAATCATTGTAGGGAGAAGAATTCAAGACAACTTTGAAAAAAAAAATGGGTTAAATTAAATCGTAAATCTATTTCCATACCTCTTGTGTTCCTTCAGTGGCTGTTTCTCAGATTTCTTCAGAGTCGGGTCAGCACGGATCGCCGCGTGGACTTTCTTGTAAAGTTCCTCGAGGCCATCAGGCTCAAGTCCTTTCTTGATATACTCACCGAAGTGGGATTGGTACTTTTCTGGCTCATCTTCTATCAAGGTCTGGAAACATTTAACACAAATAGAGGAAGTCAGATTTCCTTTCTTTAATCGTGTAATTTTTAAAGTGTGTTCGGGTTTCTTTATAAGTAACTTATTATGATATTACCATGAGAGGAGAATTGGTCCCCCAAAATGTTTGAATAATAAGCGGATGGTAGTTGTGAATGTGTGATTAAAATTAAAGTTTTGACTTTGACAAGAACTTACAAGTTACTTGTATGGAAACCCAAACACACACCAGTCATAGTTAGGGGTGGCACGGCTTGGCCCTAATTAGCACGAGCTCATCTTATGCTCGGCTCATTACTAGAGGGGCGAGCTCGAGCCGAGCTTCGGCTCGCAAGCTCCTTTTTTTTAAAATTAAACCCTCTTCCTTTATTCGAGGTTGTGATCGATTACTTAAATTTCGAGTAAACGGAGTTAAAAATTGTAAATGAACAACTTGTTTCGTATAAATTTTTTTAAAAAAATTAAAAACAGAATTATAAAATAACAACTTTTGATTAATATAGTTAAATTAAAATCACTTATTTGATTGGAAAGATGCTCAAAGAGGGTTTTGTCCGAGGTCAAAAGCTGACTCAAAGAAGATATTTTGAAAGCATTAGTGTGCGTGAAGGATTGGGAAGATGCTCATTTTAGACTGCAAGATAAATATGTCGAAATTGCATATCGTCAGGTAAATAATATTTAATTTAACCATATTAATCAAAATTTGTTATTTTATAATTCTGTTTTTAATTCTTTTTTAAAAATTTCATATAAAACAAGTCGTTCATGCATAATTTTTAACTCCGCCTACTCGAAATTTAAGTATCCGATTCCAAGCCCTGATAAAAGAGGAGNCATTAATGTGTATGAAAGACTGACAAGACGATCATTTTCGACTGCAAGATAAGTATGCCAAAATTGCATATCGTCAAGTAAGTGATATTTTTTTTAACCATATTAATCAAAATTTGTTATTTTATAATTCTGTTTTTAATTCTTTTTTAAAAATTTCATATAAAACAAGTCGTTCATGCATAATTTTTAACTCCGCCTACTCGAAATTTAAGTATCCGATTCCAAGCCCTGATAAAAGAGGAGTTTAATTTTTTTTTTTAAAAGGAGCTTGCGAGCCCAAGCTTGGCTCGAGCCATGAGCTCGAGGGCCGAGCTGAGCTCGACGAGCCACGAGCTTGGCCGAGGTCGTGCTAATTAGGGCCGAGCTCGGGTTCTACCCATTGCCACCCCTAGTCATAGTTAAGTGAAAAATCAGAAATTTGACATCACCGTCATGTATGCAGCAATGTGGCCACCATAAATGTATTTCCTGTGAACATCAGCATCAAGCTGCTTAGAATCCTTCGAAAATCCGGCAAACCTCTTGTCGCTGTGGGGAA
>CAIGRN010138368.1:0-20096 GCA_903798345.1 Fraxinus anomala
CAAATATGTCGCACTGCAAGCTTTATGGGTCGGGCTAAACAGAATTGGAGCCATCGTACTCTAACAATATTTTTTCGTTGTTCTTATTAATTTTTTTTAATATCAATTCAACCTAATAAACAAATTACATGAAGACAAAATTAAATTCCCAACAATGGATAATGACAACATCTCAATAACACTTGAAGTGTGCATGGAAGTCACTATAGCCTGACATGATTATGCAACATCTATTCAACACTTACGTTTGTTATTTGTTATGAAACCAACTATTAAATTAGGATGTTGAAGTTATATGGCACAATAGTGAAGTATTTGATCACAAACAAAAGAATAAAAGAAAATAAGAAAATATGGCAGAGAAATTAGGAGATTTTATTGTATCAATAATAATGGAGAAATATACAATTGATCCTAAAGTTACAGTAATATCTTTTCTCACACTTATGAAACTGTATAGAAGAACTTAATATTTATAGGGAATATGTAGGGGAAGTCCAAACCCTCCTAGTGGAGTTGTTGATAAAGTAGGATACCAAAAAATCGAGTCCAAAACGAAAAAGAAGAGAAAAACGCGGAAAACTCGAAACAGATCGGCGCCCATGCCCAGCGTTGTGGTGCTAGGCATCCTGCCCGAATTTTTTTTGTTCGCAAATTGTTTTCTCTATCCAGAACTCTTCTTCAAGCCCAATACCATTTCCAACTCCCAATAATCTTCCAAAATAGAACTTTAATTTGACATAGAACTCCAATAGCATTCCAAACTGAATTTTTTCTTGACTTGTACTTCAATTAGAATTATTCAATTACTTCAACAAGGAATTTGAGTCACATCAAAATTCTAACAATCTCCACCCTGACAAGGTGCGTTGTTTCTCATAATCACAACACATTTGGAAATAGTTTCATACGTAGTAAACAAGTCCTTATTAGAACTTATATGAAACACACACGCTGAATCCAGAATCCAATCCTCATCTGGTTTACACTCGATGTCTGAAATAGCCAAGAGATCTCCCTCACTTACAATGTTCTCTGCAAGGTCTACTTCACCTGAAGTCTCTAATTGTTTCCCATATAACCTTGCAACCAATCTTTCTTTATTCTACAATTTGTAGCAATCATTCTTCATGTGCCCTTTCTACTTGCAGAAGTTACAAATCTAATAATTGAATTTAAATTTCGATCTGCCCCTTCCAGAACCACCATGAGCTACAATGCCTTTTCCATCTCTAACCTCTAAAATCGGATGCTTCATATTCTCTTTTAAAAACAAGCATCATATACCTCCTCTATGGTGAGAGTATCACGACTGTACAAGATCGTGTCTCTAAATGAAGCAGACGAAGCGGGCAACGAACACAATATGATCAATGCCAAATCTTCTTCATCATATTTTACTTTCAATTTTTTCAAATCAGCGACGATCTTTTTAAATACTGTCATGTGATCTTCCAATGTTCCTCCTTCTACCATTCGATGAGAGTATAAATGCTGCTTGAGATGCAACTTGCCTGTCAGACTTTTAGTCATGCACAATTTCTCCAACTTCAACCATAAAGCAGCTGTTGAACTCTCTTTTAAAATGTCCTAAAGAATGGAATTCGATAATTGAAGATGAATGTGAGAAAATGTCTTCTTATCTTTCCATAATTTCTCCTCTACGGTTAAAGTTGCGGCCATCTTGTCAATTCCCAGTAATGCATCATCCAAATCCTGTTGTGCGAGTATTGGACGCGTCTTAACCTACCATATCAAAAATCTAGTGCTCCGATCCAAAAATGAAATGTCTTCATGAAACTCATATCGAAAATAAACCTCGAACAAATCAAACAATGCGCTCTTGTGGAACTATTGAATCTAGGTTCTGATACTACTTGTTATAAAACCAACCATCAGATTGAGATATTGAAACTATATGGTACAATAATGAAGTATTTGATCACAAGCAAAAGAATAAAAGAAGACAAGAAAATATGACAGAGGAATTAGGAGATTTTATTGCACCAATAATAATAGAGAAATACACAATTGATCCTAAAATTCTAGTAATCTATTTTCTCACGCTTATTAAATTGTATAGAAGAGCCTAATATTTATAGACAATATGTATGGGACGTCCAAACCCTCCTAGTAGAGTTGTTGATAAAATAGGATGTCAAAAAACTGAGTTTGAAACGAAAAATGAGAGAAAAACGAAAAACCCGAAACAAGTCAGGTGGCGCTGCGGGATCAGCGCAAGGCGCCGAGCATTCTACCTGAATTCTTTTTTCTTTTTTTTTGGTTCCCAAATTTTTTTCTCTATCCCGAACTCTTTTTCAAAGTCTAATACCAATATTCAACTATCAGTGGGTTTTCAAAATAGAACTTTAACTTGACATATGATTTCAATAGTATTCCACATTGAATTTTTGTTGATGTGTATTTTAATTATAATTCTTCAATTACTTCAACAAGGAATTTTGGTCACATCCAAATTCTAATATTATTCAATATTTTTCTCCCTTAATCATATGTTATTGCATAAGCACTCTTAAGAGTGCCTTTGTTCTATTCATATCAGACACAACAAGGCATAAATCAACATTAAAATCTCCATCCACTATCTTCGTTAATTTATTTTTTAAGTTTTTTTTTTCATGCAATTTTATATTGTAGGTTAAACAAAATGATGATTGGTTTAGGTAGTGATGTCGGGCTACCTCTGCTACTTGACATTCCTAAGACGAATGGATCATTTTGTCCTATAGACTATCAACTTTTTCCTTGAATTGAGAATGGTTGTTCTTCGTACAAAAGTACCAAAGGCTTTTCAGGGCTTGGACAAAACCCTCTCCCCTTTCACGCATGATGTGCTCGATATGTATTCGTTTCATCAGCCACTTGCTCAAATTTTAGGGGTAAGACTCGCAAATGATTTGGATCGGTTTGGTTTTTGAATTTGAGTGGTTGGTCTTCCATTCAATAGGATTGAGCTCTTTTGGTATATGAAGATGAACTAACTATAGTGATTCGAGGGTTAATATGAACTCGTGAAGGTTTGATTAATTTCATTAAGAGTGCGTTTGATTGTATTTATTTTTCATGAAAAATATTAGTTTTCCATCCAAATTCTTACTTTGAAACGTTTGATTGCTAATTTTTTCCATGAAAAATATTTTCGAACTTTTAAAAATTCCCTGTTTTTAAGGAAAACATTTTCTTTGGAGGGAGTAGGTTTTTGTTTTCCTCAAAACAAGAAAAATATTATCTTTTCTAGGATATATTTTCCATGCCAATCAAACACACTCTAAGATCATACTTCTTTTATTCAACTTTTCAAGGTCTACCTAATATTTGGCTAAATTGAGCTCCTTTGGTATCTAATAGTTCTCTAACGTGTCACGTTGAACACAAAGATTCTTCGTTATGCTACTATCACGTTATTTTGTGAGGTATAACAATATCCGGAAAGAGAGAACTCCATTTCTACAGTGCTTGACAAAAGCTTAGTATATAATGAAATACAGACATATACATTGTACAAACACAATTAATTGTTGATGTCATCTAAATAAAGTTGAAAAAAAAAAATCATGTGATGCATATAATTATTGGAGTCGTCACCTTAACAGTGGCAAACACTTGTTGATGTTTTTCCATGTTCCATTTTAAATATTATTGTAATATTACAGATAAAACCTAAATCCAATTTCAAGGCATCACGTCACATGATTTATAGTGGAAGTACTTTGGATTTACACTATTCAATTATTGAGTTCAATTTTTTTGGGAGATGATTTGCTTATTTTTATACTACCAGATAATTTGTCTAAATAATTTTAAAATATGAAATAGTGTACAAGAAATATAGAAAATACTAAATCATTGTAATAATTGAGAAGAAAGGTGTACAGATCCTAATCATGAAATTAATTGTGTTAATGACATAAGCTCACTCGTACTTAATTATGTTAATAACATAGTCCACCTTCTACATCTGCCAATAATTCTGTTATTACTCCTTAAAGTTTGTACTCAAATTTGACGATAATTAAGTACCCAATAAAACGTGAATCAGCTACTTATTTAGACATATGCGGTTGAGATGTTACATAAAATCCGTAGGTGTTATGTCGTTATTAAACATATTTATCAAGAATCAAGAGAATCTCTCGAAACAAGATAAGGATGTCGTGGACCCTATTTCTTCAAGAAGACGATTCATGTTCCACTCACATGTCAAGATTGATACTTGCTAATGCTATGTTTTTTATTCAAGTCTCTCAAGTTATGTGCTTAAATGTTTTTGCAAAAATAATGGTTCCTCATGTTTGTGATAGTGGATCAAGGCGTACAACATTAACATTTTAAAATGACTTAGACATTCCTATGTATATGGCTACTAAGAGAGCTGACTTGGTGAATGTGTTAGAAATGACAAAATTGGTACGATAAACTAAACATATTAATTGATAAACATTTCACCTATTTTGCTTCTTAAATTATGTCCCATTTTATTTAAATCTATTATCCTAAGCATGTCAAATATATGTTTACCGGTTGGATGCATAGCGAGTAGCTCGAGGATGATGTCATCGAAATTGATTTGGGCTGTGGGCAAAGTTATTTGGTCCTTTAATGATATTGGGGAAAGTATAAGATTTAGTTGAAATTGAGAAATAATAAAAGAGAAAATTAGAGGAAATCGTGCATTTAAGTTTTCATTATAAGAAATTAAGTATTATTTTTAATTCGTCAATTTTTTTTAAAATTAATTTAAATATATTATTAAATATTTTTATTTTGTCCACAATTCCGTTAATTATGATAATGTAAACTGATTTTTAAATTACCAAAAATGGGATTCTTACCGTTAATCTTTTACTTCTTCACCGTTAAGATTTACAGTTATATAGTGAGAGAAACACTTATTCTTTTACTTCTTCACCGTCATTGTGAGAGGTAAAAGATACCACACATATAAATTACTATCGGAATTTAAGGGCATGTAAAAAAATGAAAATGTGTGAAATGAAAAAAGTCTCCAATGACGGAAAGTTATGACCTGTTATTAAGGTGCAATATAGACTATCAATTATGAAGTGGTGCAATTTAATGGTTAAAATTAATTTAGCCAAAAAATGCAACTGTTAGGAGGTGACACATGAAAATTTATAAATATGATCCTCCTAATTCCATTTTTTTTTAATATCAATTCAACCTAATAAATAAATTACATGACGACAAAATTAAATTCCCAACAATGGATAATGACAACATCACAATTACACTTGAAGGATGCATGGAAGTCACTATAGCCGGACATGATTATGCAACATCTATTCTCCACATACGTTTGTTATTCAATATTTTTGTTGACCCCGAAAAATGTGTCGCTTATGTGGACAACATATGCCGAACCCACTCAAGCCAATACGGGCAAATTCCGGCACGTTTTGACTAGAACACTAGTAGAAGCGGAATTAACATGGACGCGGGAGATGCTTCACAGCGTGAGACAAAAGTGTTCAAATACCGGCGGGTGGAATAAAGATAATTGTGCTAACAACAATCACAAATCAAATACCAAAGTAAACCAATTAAAGATCAAACTAATGTATATAGAAAAAAGCAAGATTATATGTATAGAGTTTTCAAGACCATTTGTATTATTAAAGATCCAGAGCTCAAGAGTCTAAAGTCCAAGAATCCAAGAATAATTTTCCAGTTACAAAGAGGGTATATTTATATTGCTTTGACCGAGGTGGTGTCCATTGGATCAGAACAACGTGGTCTCATCTCCTTGACTAAGACTTCATATCATTGTCTATCATACAATAAAAGCATTGACGAGTCAGCCGCCCTATACATTAGGCTGACACACCTGACATTCCTTGTTACAAATATTACATTAATTATTCCTAAAAATTGTCTACAAATCTTATAAAAGACAGTTTCAGCTTCATGAGCTTCGGGTGAACTAAGGGCCTCTGTTGGATGAGGCTTTGTATTGGTCCTCTGTGTGAAGAGTTTCGGCTTCTTCCAATTTTTTACGTAGCACTTCGAACTCATGTGAAGAGCTTCGGCTTCTTCCATTTCTTTATGTAGCACTTCGAACTCATGTACTACAGCCATTTAGGCAGTGCTTCAGCATAAGAGCTTCATCTATTCATATGATTTCTTAACATTTGACCAGTTAGGTCTTTGTTGACTTTATTGCCTACCTGAATTGCTACGTGACACTTTGATTTGAGCATCGGTGGCAAGCCATCCAGGCTAGGGCAGCCAAAACAAGATAATCTGGTGGCAGCTAAAATTCCTTCATCTATAAATCCAACCCACCTAGCCAACTTTAGGGAAAAATACTGTATCCCTTGCAACATTGAACTTATTTCCCCTACTCCTGATGAGCGAGCCTATTTTTCGAGGCACGGCTGCAAAGCCATGAGTGAGTTCCTCTTGAAAGTTGGGCTATGCCTACCTCTTCATCCATTTTTTAGAGCTATCCTTAGGTTGTACGAGCTAGCCCCCACCCAACTCGTCCCCAATGCTTGAGCCCAACTAGTGGAAAACTACTTCCTCTGGAAGGAAACTTCCCTTGGAGAAGATATGTCTCTCCATGTATTCCAAACAATTTTATAACCACGGGTCCTAGGGAAAGGAGATTCAAAAGGGTGGTACTTCCTTTGTCCGCGGGGGTTACATTCCCCCATCATCCTGGGCCTTCCCTCCTCCATTAAAGGATGGAAGGAGACGTGATTTTGGGTAAGGAAGAAGTGGCAGAAATGTGAGAGTGACAATGTCCCCCACGTGAAAGCTCTGACTTCATATTCCGAAGCGCGCGAGTGTCATATCTGTTTTTAATTTCTTTATGTTGATATCCTTGATGCTAACGATATCTTGTGTTTGTTGTTTTACAGGGTCGGTTGAGCGATTTGAACTGAACGACAGTGACTGGAAGACTCTTACCGACATATACCGTCGACCCTACTCCTCTCGTGACTTCGAGCCTTTGATCATTTCTCAGACATTTTTTGAAGAATTCGGTTTAATGGCCAAGAGAAGTATTGCTTCCTTATTAACAAACTTCATCTTTTAATTTAGATAATTGTTACTAACCTTGTTTGCCTTTGTAGAAAATTTTGAGAAGTGGAGGCACCCACTTCGGACATGGCAACCATCATCACTGCTACCTCTACATGAGAAAGGGGCTAAAGTCCTCATCTGTTGCAGTCAAACAAGTGAGGGACCAAGTCAAGCTGGTCAACCGGGAGACTGTCGACCAAGGAGAGGGGTGACCTCTCCTAAAGGACAAAGGGAAGAAGGTGGTTGAGGAGGTCCCCCAAGAGGTAGCATAGATTCTCGACCACCAGGGTGGGTGGTTCAACGGACATCCTGCATCCTCGTTTGAAGCCCCAGTCGGGGAGAATTTGTTGGCAGCTTCAATAGCTGCAGCCTCTGGAGGGCATAAATGGCCAGCTATTGTGGAGCTCTAGAGGCAAGACAAGGTCTACAAGCGACTCCACCGCTTCCGAGGCTCCTCAACGAACCAAGCTCGCTGTGAAGAGGAGTGATGAACTGGATCCGGAAGCTCTTGCCCTATTTTCTCCAGAGGTCCAAACTGCAATATCCAATTTCTACAAGTACTGAACGAAGAGGTGATAATCTTTCATGGAGACCAGTGATGCCTTGGTTTTGTTCTCCACAATGGTGAGCCAGGCGGAGATGGCCTTTAGCGTAGCCATAGAGGCTGAAGCCCACTTTAAAAACCTTCAATCTAAGAATAGAAAGTTTGTTAATAAAGCCTCTCGAGCTAAGGAGGCTGCCAGCAAAGCCAAAGCGGAGGCTGAAGGGCTGAAGAAGAAACAAGCTAAGGAGTCTGCGTAGCTCACTTCTGCTTTGGTAGAAATTGAAAATTTTAAAAATGAGGTTTATTAGTCTCAAAGTGAAGTGGCCTCCCTAACGAAGCAAGTGGAGACGTTCGATGCCTACCAAAGACTGGTATCTCAGGCATTGGAGAAGGCTAATAAAGAAAATGTTGACCTAAAGCAGCAGGTAGGAGAGTTAAACTCCAAAGTATTTGGTCTGACAGAAGAGGTGGAGACGACAAGGCAAGAAGCCCATTCTATTAGGAATGACGTTTTAAAGCACTACATCGCGAACTTTCATTTGATATAGGCATTTCACAAAATATTGGCGGAGGTATGCTTACACATAGATGGTGGAGTGGCTTGAAATGAACATCCTGGGCATCAACACCTCTAAGTAGGGAGAATAAGAGCCCCAAACTCCTGCTGAAGGTAGCCAAGTGATCGAAATTGAAGATGAGGCCATGGTTCGTGATGCAATGTTTCCCTTTGTAACTTCCCCTCCCCCACCTGTATAGATGGGTCTTTTTCTTTTCGTACTTTCTATGTAAATGGCTTTGACTTACAGTTATAAATATTTGTTAAATAAATAAATAAAATTTGCTCATACTTGTGTTATTTACTTTTGCACTTACTACTTGTGTTTAATATATTGTAATGCTCTTCAGTGTAGTTCGAACTACTTCCACTTCAATAATAATATCAAACCTATGATCTTGCATATGTTAGAAGGTCACGTACCTTTATAAGTTTCTGAACCTATGCACATCAAACTTCAATAATAACATCAAATGGATGCTCTTAACCACTTCAGACTTTTGTTTAAGACTTTGTTAGTAGTTCGCTTGCCTTTTATTATTTTCCTAAACATGGGGTTGAGTGGTTCGCCCATGGTGAGGTTTCCTTAACAACCTTTGTTGTTAAAGACACGTGCCACACTTCACGAGTGAAGAGGTGGTCTATCTTAGGATCCAGTTTCTCGTCGAAGTGCCCACGCCTCTCTTCATATGGACGGATCATCTATGAAAATGTTTTCTCTTTGACTTTTGTCAATAGGAGGTGGTTCATAATTTTTTAATGAACTTACCGAAATTAATAATTCTCCTAAGCATGAGGTTGAGCAGTTCACTCATGTTGAGGCTTCTTTAACAACCTTGGTCGAGGGCATGTGCCACACTTTGCGATTGCAGATGTGGTCCATCTTAGGATACAACTCCTCGTTGAAGTACCGACGTGTCTTCTCATAGGGGACAGATCATCTATGAAGAGGTTTTCCTTTTGACTTTTGTCAATAGAAGGTGTTTTATTTATTTTAACTTGTGCAAATTTAATTTTTTAGATTGCGAACTTTGTTTCCAAAACATGTGGTTGAGCGGCTTGCCCATACTGAGACTTCCTTAACAACCTTTGTCGTTAAGGGCATGTACAACACTTTGCGAGTAAAAGGTGGTCCATTTTGGGATCCAATTCTTTGTCAAAGTGCCCACGCTTCTCTTCATAGAGATGATTCATCTATCCGGAACCTTCTCCAGGACCTTTGCCTCTTGGGAGGTATTTTTCATGTACAAACAATTTGATAAAAGTCAATTTCATTAAATCAAGAACTATACAAATAGGATATTTACATCATTACTGATAGTATTTCCGCAGATGCTCTGCATTTCATGGATGAGGCTATACCTTTCCATCCATATTTTTAATTTTATAGGTTCAAGGCCGAACCTCTTCCTTAATGCGGTAGGGGCCTTCCCAATTGGGACCAAGGGTTCCTGCACCATGTTCTTTAAAAGATAAAAATATCCTTCCTAGCACCAACTCATTCAAGCGACTTCTTCTTTACTCTAGAATTGTAGTATCTAGTCATTTTCCATTGATAAATAGCCAATTTCTCTTGAGAATCATCCATCCTTTTTTCAAGGAGGTCCAGTTCACATCTCCTTATTTTGTCATTAGATATTTTATTGAAATGAATTCGATGAGGAGATGACATACCTACTTCAACTAGGCTCATAGCCTTAACCCCGTAAGCCATAGATAAATGATTTTCTTCTATAGCAGTTCTGCTTGTAGTTCGAATGGCCGAAAGGACTTGGGGTAGCTCATTGACCCAGGCCCCTTTAGAAACATCTAACTTTCTCTTTAGCGTGTACTTGATTGTTTTGTTAACAGCTTCCACCTGTCCATTTGCCTGAGGGTGATGTGGGGAGGAAAATTATTTCTTAATGCCCAGCTCCTCGCATAAGTTTTTTACCTTCTTGTTGTCAAACTGTCGACCATTGTTCGATACAATCGAATGGGGAATTTCGAACTTATAAATGATGTTTTTTCGAGGAATTTGGAAGTATTGGCTTTAGTAATTTTAGCAAGGGGTTCGGCCTCTACCCATTTAGTAAAATAATCTACGGCGACGATTACAGAGCTGGAATTCCCCATTCCTTTAGGAAGGGGACCTATAAGGTCAATTCCCTATTTAGCAAATAACTAGGGGCTAGAAACAACACTTAAATCTTGTCAAGGCTGGCTCTGAATTATTGCAAAATGTTGACAGTTATCGCATCTCTTGACAAACTGTTGCTCATCCTTTTTCAAGGTGGGTCAATAATACCTTGTCTCAATAGTTTTTATGTCAAGGACCAACCTTATGTGTGATTGCCACATACTCCTTCATGAATTTTCGAAGCATGTAATTGGCTTGTTCTCCACATATGCACTGAAGTAACGATAAGGAGAATTCACGTTTATATAGCACATCGTCTTGGAAGACGAAGTGAGCGGCTTGTCTTCTGAGCTTCTATACCTCCTCATTTTCAGAGGGTAATGTCTGGTCCTTAAGGAAAGATATGATTGGCTTAATCCATAATGGAGTATCCTTGACCCACATGATTTCTTCACCAGTGATAATGGAAGATGCTCTATTGGAACTACAATGAGTAATTCAGAATCTTGACTGCTTACCAGCTTTGAAAGGGCATCGACATGAGCATTCTCTAAGCATAGGATTTGTACCAACTCAAATCTTTCAAAAGCGAGGATGAACTACATAACCAATTTCAAGTATACTTATCTCTGGCTGAAAAATTGCCATGGACATGGCACACTTCAAGCTGAGAGTCACTGCTAATTATGAGCCTCTTTGCTTGCATTTTCTTGGCTAGTCTGAGGATGGGAGGAGGGCTTCATATTTTGATGTGTTATTAGTGGCTTTAAAGCTGAACCATACAGAACAAGTGAGCTTATGCCATTCAGGTAAGAAGCACTCCTACTCATGAACCGGTATCTCCTGATGATCCATAAGGTTTTTAGTGGAAAGTTGGGCGGGTTCCATCTCCTTCTCCATTTTTGGAATAGGGGTAAACTCTGCTACAAAATCTACTAAAGCTTGTCCCTTGATAGTAGCTCTTGGCTTGAACACAATATCAAACTCCCTAAGTTCCACAACCCACTTCAATAACCTTCCTGAAGCATCAGGCTTTCAGCAGCACTTGCTTTATAGGGAAGTTAGTTAGCACCTGTATTATATGGGCTTGGTATGGCCTTAATTTTCGAGAAGCTGACACCAAGGAAAGTACTAGCTTCTCTATATCTGGATAGCGAGTCTCGACTGCCAAAAATGCTTTGCTTACAAAATAAATAGGCAGTTGGTGATCATTTTCCTCTCTTATCAAAACCAAACTGATTGCTTGGTTATTGCCAAGTACAACTGCAGTGGTTCATTGGCCTTTGGTTTGGAGAAGAGGGGAGCATGTCCCAAGTTCTTATTCAGCTCTTATAGGGCTACCTCGCATTCCTCTATCCACTAGAACTTATTTCCTCCTTTCTAAACCTTAAAGAAAGGTAGGCACTTACCTGTTGCTTTAAAGACAAATCGGTTCAATGCAACTACACGTCCGATGAGGCTCTGCACTTTGGTTTTTGAGGTGACCTCATATCAATTAAATTCATGATCTTTTCTAGGTTGGCCTCAATGCCTCTCTGATTGATGATGTAACCCAAAAATTTTCCGAAAGCAACCTCAAAGGTGCATTTTAAAGGGTTGAGCCTCATCATGTACCTCCTTAATATTTGAAACATTTTGCTGAGGTGCTTGACATGATCCATTGCCTCTAAGCTCTTCACCAGCATATCATCTACATAAACCTCTATGGTTTTCAGAATGAGGTGGGCGAACATTTTATTGACAAGTCTTTGGTAGGTGGCCTGGTGTTTTTCAACCGAATGGCATGACCTTATAGCAATAAAGACCATTTTCTGTTATGAAGGCCATGTGATCTTCATCAACTGAGAACATTGGGATCTAATTATAACCGAAATATGCATCCACGAAGCTAAGAAGTTCATGCCCGACAGTCAAATCCACAAGTTGGTCTATCGAGAAAGTTGAAAACTGTCCTTAGGGCAAGCTTGATTCAAGTTTGAGAAATTCACACAAACTCTCCACTTGTTGTTGTGCTTTTTGACCAATATTGGGTTAGAGATCCCCTTTGGATATGCTGACTCCTGGATGAAATAATTTTTGATCAGCATCTTAACTTCGTCTTTTAGAGCCTCATATTTTTCCAAGTTGAGAGATTTCCTCTTCTGCCTATGTGTTGTGGCCTTTAGATCAATGTTCAAGCGGTGGCAACTGACCTTTAGGTCAATACCCACCATGTCTCCATGCTTCCAAGCAAAGACATCTAGATTTTTCAACAAGAAGCTTTTCAGCTTCTCCTTGTCTTCTATTAGCAGATTTCTTCCAACTTGCAGATATTTGGAGGGATCATGTGGGTCTACTAGAAAGCTTTCCAGCTCTTCCATATGGGATGTTTGAGGCTTGCAATCAATGATGCGAGGTTCCAACTCCTCCAAACTTGCTGCTTCTTCAGCAGCTCTTCCTTCTTCAGGGGTTGTCTGTTTTTTACAGATGGCCTCTTCTTCAGAGGTACGTATAACTCCACGGATGGTTTCTTTTTCAAAGGCATTCTTCATTTTGACGTCTTCTCCTTATTCAGGGCTTCTCCCTTGTTCAGGGATGCCGTGCATGTTGATGTCTATGAGGATCACATTGACAAGTAACATTCCATCGCACTCATTTGATCACCTCTAACTGTTGCTATTCTATTCTCAGTTGGGAATTTCATGCACAAATAATGAATAGATGTAAAGGCCCGTAGTTCCTTCAGGGGTGGCCTCCCCAACACTTCGTGATAACCAGAACAACTGTCTACTACCAAAAATTCCATAAAAGGTGAGCAATCAAAGGTATGGTTCCAATCTCTATTGTTAGACTTATCTTACCCCTTGGGATGATGCTGTCGTCTATGAAGCCATACAAGGGGAAACTCATTGGAGTCAGCTCGTGATCAACTCATCATATCAAAAGTAGCCCCAAAGATGATGTTGACAGAGTTCCCATTATGCACTAGCATTCGGTTTAGGACATTACGTGCTACAATGACCCTCACTGGTAGGGTGTCACAGTGTGGATAATGCACACTCGCCGTATCATCTTAGGTAAAGTGATAGGTTGAACTTTTCTTTCAATAAAGCTCAGTTGACTATGAAGCTTGTAATAGGAAGTCTGCCACTTCCCTGGCATAATTTCTGAGGGAGTTCTTAGATTCTTTCCCCAATGTATGGGCCTCCAAAAATTGTATCAATTTCTCTGATAGGCTCTTGGCCAGCACTTGATGGGGGACTTCTTCTTTATCTTTGACCCGTCCTAGTTCATTCTGCATTAATGTCTCTCCTCCTGGGAGCGTTGTTTCTTTTGGGACACCTCGGATCAACATTCTTAGGCTTTTGGGTTTGCCTAGAAGGAACATCTCTTCGAAGACGCTTGTTCCTCCCTTGATTGGCACTCTTAGGGTGCCTCGCAATGTTCTTAAACCTTTAGTGCTGTGGTTATAATAGTGATGGTATGTACAATAGATGGAGATTTCATCCCTATTTCTAGGTTCAATGCCTCACCCCTTACCTCTCTCCATTTGGGAAAAATCTTTGATAGGGTCTGTCCTGGTACGTTGTAGAACCAGGGTTCACATCCTTATAGGCCAAAGTGGGCACTGTATTCAATGTTGCTGCGGCTAACACTTGTCCAGGGTTGAGAGGGGTCGATTGCCCGACCTGATGGTCCATTAAATGTAAGGTTGGGCCTCTTTCTTTTTTCATTTGAGTATGGGGAAGTCCTTGGTTAGCCCTATTCCTGTGATCCCTCAATTCTTCATTGAGGCTCTCACACCATATCATTTCTCGGAAGGTATCATAGTTGGTAGGGTCTTTATTTTGCACATCTCGCAGAAGAGAGAGTTTATGTCCAATCCTTTCCATAGGGCTGTTAAAGCTTCCATATCTGTCACTTGTACATAGTAGGTCATCTCATCGGTGAAGTGGGACAAGAAACTTTTGAAAAACTTGCCCTACTGATGCCACATATCCTGTAGGCGTTGGATTGGTCGTTCACCTTCTTCGCTTGTAGCGAAATGCTTAAGGAATGCCTTTTTGAAATTCGGCCAGCTCTGGATGCTCCCTACTAGTAATCTGGTGTACTTAATTTCAGTCGTTTAGCTTAGGGTTAAGTGGAAGGCTCTACACTTTATCGTCGGGGTGGGTCATTTAAGACTCATGTGAGTCTTGAAGCTATTAAGATGCTTCGTAGGATCAAATCTCTCATCATACTTGGAAATTTTGGGGAGTGTGAAGTGGTTCAACATGGAGGCATCCTTAATGGCTTGCAAAAATGGTGAATTATCATCATCATCGTCAAGATCGTAAGACCTTTATGATTTATCAGAATCCTCATCTTCCCTAAATTCAGTCTTTGGGAGCGAATGGGAAGGTCCTGCTTCACTTCTAGCCCATTCTCTCATCTCACACCTATTTTTCGAGGGATTTGAGGCGCTTCGTCGTAAACAGGCTCGTCTTATCTTTTGAACTGAAAAGGCTTATGTTGCCTATTTCTAGATACAGGGGGAGGTCGAACCTACCCATTTCTAGGCACCCTGGGCTCAGCCTATTGAAGACACTTACAGACCTTTAGGGTAAGTCATCTAGTTTATAATTCGGGAAAAATTTGAATGGAGCCTCATTAGGTCGTTAAGAAGCGTAGTTGGTGCACGTATCAACTTCAACCTCCCTTTTCTGAGGTCTTCCATCCTGGTGTAATGTTGATATCCAGCCATTTGGCTTTGAACCTCCTCTTCTTTGTGATATTAACTTTGTGAAGGGTCATGGAATACATTTCATGGGGCTGCATATGGAAGAACTAGTATCCTCTTTAGCCCCGCTGCTCATCAGCAGTTTATGCATAGCCATATTTTGCTGAGTTATGTTCTTCATCTTGGCGGCCATTGTGGTCACATCTCTACTGAGTCTTTCTGTTATCCTGCCCCCGCCCCTTGACCCGTCTTGCCTATGCTATTATTGAAGTCGAGGGCGAGTGGATGGGGCGACACACGAGGATTTTCCTTTTTCAGGGTGTTTCCTCCTCTATTGAGGTGCATTTTCTTCACTACTTGAACTCATGTTAGTAAGTTCCTTCTTGAGTAAACGTTTCTTTTTTCAAGGATCAAACTGATTTTGAATCAAATGGTTTTTCTTTAGGTTTTCCAACGGTTCTTTCTTCAAGAACACCCATTTTTCAAGGCTAGAAAATTCCATTCAATTTACTTCCAACTGGCTTCTTCTCATGGGACTTTCGTGGTTAAAATGTATGGCTTCCCACAGGTCGTGCCAATCTATTGACCTCGTCAAATGTGATGCTTTATGTGGACAACAGCTAGGAGGCCCACTCATGCTAACTCATACAAATTCGGACGCGTTTTTAACAAAACATTGGTAAGAAGCGGGATGAATGTGGACGCGGGAGATGCTTCACGGTGTAAGACAAAAATGTTCAAACGCCGATGGGTAGAACAAAGATGATTGCGCTAACAACAATCACCAATCAAATACCAAAGTAAACCAATGAAAGTTCAAACTAATGTATATGAAAAAGAGTAAGATGATATGTGTAGAGTTTTCAAGATCATTTGTATTATTAATGATCAAGAGCTCAAGAGTCAAAAGTTCAATAATCTAAGAGTAATTTTTCAGTTACAAAGAGGGTCTATTTATGGTGTTTCAGCCGACGTGGTGTCCGTTGGATCAGAATCATGTGTTCTCATCTCCTTGACTAAGATTTCACATCACTGTATAGCATACAATAAATACATTGACAACGGGTCAGTCACCGCTATACATTAGGCTGACACACCTGACATTCCTTATTTCAAATGTTATATCAATCATTCCTAAATATTGTCTGTAGATCTTGTAAAAGACAGCTTTAGCTTTATGAGTTTGAGATGAACCGAGGGCCTCTTTTGGAAGTTCGACTTCTTCCATTTCTTTATGTAGCGCTTCGAACTCATGTGAAGAGCTTCAACTTCTTCCATTTCTTTATGCAGCGCTTCAAACTCACGCACTTCAGCCTTTTAGGCAGTGCTTTGGCATAAGAGTTTCGGCTATTCATATGATTTCTTTACATTTGACCATTTTGACTTTTCAACCTACGTGACACTTTGATTTGAGCCTCGTTGGTGAGGCATAACAATTTTGTTCCCATATCATATGTTATTGCATAAGCACAATATTCCTATCAGACACAACAAGGCACAAATCAATATTAAAATCTCCCCCCACTATCTTAATTTTTTATTTAGTTTTTTTTTTCATGCAATGTTAGATTGTAGGTTAAACGAAATGATGATTTTTTTAGGTAGTGCAGTTAGGCTACCTCTGCTACTTGATGCTCCTAAGATGAATAGATCATTTTGTCATATACACTATCAACTTTTTCTTTGAATCGAGAATGGTTATTCTTCGTACAGAAGTACCAAAGGCTTTTCCGGGCTTGGACAAAACCCTCTCCCCTTTCACGGACGATGTGCTCAATATGTATTCTTTTCATAAGCTACTTGCTCGAATTTTAGGGATATGGCTCGTAAAAGATGTGGATCGGTTTGGTCTTCCAATTTAAGTGGTTGGTCTTTCATTCAATAGGATTGAGCTCTTTTGGTCTATGAAGATGAACTAACTATAGTGATTTGTGGGTTAATATGAACACGTGAAGGATTGATTAATTTCACTAAGGTCAACCTTTCAAGGTCTACCTTATATTTGGCCAAATTGAGCTCATTTGGTATCTAATGTTAGATTATTTTGTTATTTATTTACTTGTTTCCTATTATTAGTAAGTATCCTATTATTGGTAAGTTTCCTATTTTCTATATTATTTTATATATTCTAGTGAGTCTATGTAAACACATTTATTATGTAATTTCATCATTTAGTTTTATTGGAATAAGAAGTCCCAGTTTTCTTAATTTCTACATAGTATCAGAGCCACCATTCTGCTATGGGTTTTGTTTATCTTATTGAAGACATATTATTTTTCCTCGCTTTCGCTATCGTTCACTCACTTCCACACTTCTTGCTTGGATTCTGGTTTGATTTCACATCTCAGTTTGATTTCGATTATTGTTTGGTGATTATTTGTTAGTCTTCTTTACTTTTTCCTCATCAGGCTGGTCGTAAAGATGATTCTCTCCAGTCGATTAGTGTGCAATTAGATGAAAAACGTTATTCGTATTTGAGTTATGTTATGAATAATTTTTTGAGGGGCCAATCTATGTGGCGTTATGTTACGGGTGCAAGAATTCAACCTACAGACAATGCTTCTGATTATGCAGAATCGTTGGATGTTTAGGAGATTGAAAATTCGAAGATTACCACTTGGATCAATAATTTCATTACGCACTCTATAGGTGCTCATTTGGCAAAGTATGAGACTGTCAAAGAAGTTTGGGATCATCTGGTAAGACTATACATGCAGTCTAACTTTGCAAGACAGTATCATTTGGAGACAGATATTCATGCTCTTCAGTAGAAGGATTTGAGTATTCAAGAATTTTATTCTGACATGTCAGAATTATAGGATCAGTTAGCACTTATATAGTCCGTCGAATTACAAGCATTCCCACCTTACATCGTTCGTAGAGAAGAGCATCGACTGGTACAGTTGCTGATGGTCCTCCGTCATATTTTGAAGGATTGTGTGGGACAATTTTGCATCGTAGTCCGTTATCTTCTGTTGATTCGATGGTCAATGAAATTTTAGCTGAGGAGATACATCTTAAGTCTCAGGCAGACAAAGGGACTGCCCCATCGTCTACTCTATCTATATTTGCAGTGCCTCAAAGACCCCTGAATAATAATCAAAATAGGTCAAATTCGAAGGTTGCTTCGGATGAATGTGCTTTTTGTAAGAAAAAAGGTCACTTGAAGGCTCAGTGCCCATTACTGTTAAATAAAGTTAAACCACCGCAACCCCAGCGCAACAGCAACAACTACAACAACAATGATGACGACCTCAACTGCCACCACTACCATCTCAGATTCCTCCATGGAAATTTGGTAATCAATCATCCCAGCCTAATAATGCAGTGGCTACACCATCGCTAAATCCATATATGTTTGAGCACTTTCAAAAGTTTCTTGCCTCAAAGCCACATGCCATGTCTGCTTCCTCTCATATATGTTTGTCATCTTCTAGTACTTCAATCAAAATAGGTCAAATTCGAAGGTTTCTTCGGATGAATGTGCTTTCTGTAAGAAAAAAGGTCACTTGAAGGCTCAGTGCCCATTACTGTTAAATAAAGTTAAACCACCGCAACCCCAGCGCAACAGCAACAACAACAACAACAATGATGACGACCTCAACTGCCACCACTACCATCTCAGATTCCTCTATGGAAATTTGGTAATCAATCATCCCAGCCTAATAATGCAGTGGCTACACCATTTCTAAATCCATATATGTTTGAGCACTTTCAAAAGTTTCTTGCCTCAAAG
Organism: Fraxinus anomala; assembly: GCA_903798345.1. Taxonomy (NCBI): domain Eukaryota; kingdom Viridiplantae; phylum Streptophyta; class Magnoliopsida; order Lamiales; family Oleaceae; genus Fraxinus; species Fraxinus anomala. The sequence continues at coordinate 18,723 of CAIGRN010138368.1, forward strand.
CCACATGCCATGTCTGCTTTCTCTCATATAGGTTTGTCATCTTCTACCTCACAGCCACATGCCATGTCTGCTTCCTCTCGTATATGTTTGTCATCTTCTAGTACTTCAGGTATATCTCCCTCCTTGTGGGTCTTAGATTATGGCACCTCTCATCATATGTCATCTAATCTATCATCATTTGCTTCTTTTTCTCTCAATTCGCTTGCGTCAATTGTGATTGTTGATGGCACTCCTATGCCATTAGTAGGCATTGGTTCAATTGCTACATTTTGTTTGTCTCTTTTGGATGTTTATTACATTCCTAGTCTTACTTTGAATCTTATTTCTGTTAGTCAATTATGTGATTCGGGATACTTAGTTTTTTTTTTCTTCTTCTACTTGTTATGTACAGGAAACACAATCTCAAAAGCTGATTGGGATAGGCCATAGGCAAGGGAGACTCTATGTTTTGGATCAGCTCAAAGTACCGGAAGTTGTAGCTTCTAGTGTGGATTTGTCATCTTTTCATTTGAGTTGTTCGTCTTCTGATTTTTATTTATGGTATTCTCGTTTAGGTCATGTCTCAGCGTCTCCTTTACACTTTTTAGCTTCTATTAGAGCATTATGAAATTTAAAAACTCATGATATTTCTGATTGTAGTGGTTGCAAGCTAGCAAAATTTTCTGTCTTGCCATTTTATAGAAGTCTTTCTTTTTCTCTTACTCTATTTGATTTTGTTCATTCCAATATGTGGAAACCTTCCCCTATAACCACAAAATGAGGGTCGCGATATTATGTTTCATTTATTGATAATTGCATTCGTTATTCTTGGGTTTATCTTATGAAACGTCATTTTGATTATTTACTATTTTCAATAACTTTAGAGCTCTTGTAAAAACTCAACATTCGGCTGTCATAAAGTGTTTTCATTGTGATTTGGGAGGAGAATACCCTTCTAATAATTTTTCTAATTTGCTTGCTTCCGATGGTACTCTTCTTCAAACTTCTTGTACAGATACCCCCGAACAAAATGGTATTGCAGAAAAGAAAACATGGGCATCTTGTTGAAATAACCAGTTCTCTTTATTGCTTGCTTCCGATGGTACTCTTTATCAAACTTTTTGTATAGATACCCCTGAACAGAATGGTGTAGCAAAAAGAAAACACAAACATCTTGTTGAAACAACATGTTCTCTTTTATTGTCTACCGATGTTCCTAGTGCATTTTGGGGATAAGCAATTCTTACTGTTGCTTGTTATCGATTTTTATATCCCGCAAGTGTACGGATCATAACAAGTAATAAAGTGGACCTTTTGAGTTCGGATTATCGTTCCCACGAGAACTATACTTTAGTCTTAACATACTTTTCCTAACTCCTATTTGATAAAAGACAA